>JAEIFV010001816.1:0-16610 GCA_018904265.1 Lordiphosa collinella | reverse complement strand
TAACTACGTTTTTTGTTTCTTTTTGCTTTTTTTTCTTGAGAAGAGATTTTTATTTTATTATTTACAAAATTAACTGTTATGTTTCAAGAAAAAAAGTATTTAACAATATTTTTATAAACAATGAGGTTTAGTTCCGGATTAATGGATGTATAGCCATTAATATGGACAAAAAAATTTAGGTCTTATATATTTTTGGTCATGAAGACCGAATTATTTTTAGAAAATTATTAAGGACAATTTTATAGACTAGGTTAAGACCTACAACTTTGCGGAGCAACTGAATGGTTTTAGAGATATGAGCGATACAAAAATTGTCTCTTGTCAGAACGGCCGAGTATTTCAAATGCCAATAAAAAACGAGAGCATAAGTTAAAGTCGGTCCTGCCGGACTTTGATATAACCGTTACTCAGGGCAATTAGTGTTTAATAGCCTTTCCCAATGTTAATTAACAGAGCATTAACATTAATGTGACCATTTCAACATTATGTGACCAAAAAGTGCATGTAGCGCCAAAAAGTATGCATCGTTTTTTATAACCTTTATAACTCTGCCATTTATTAGCCGATATTTATGAAACTTTCAGAGATTGTAGATATTGGGCCTAGTGTATGCAAAATATGAGCTTGATATCTTAAAAATTGTTGGAGTTATTCAACATTTTTTTATTGTGGGGGCGGGAGGGGGCGTGGCCAAAATTTAAAACAAACTTGATCTGCGTAGGGACAATAGGAGTCTACATACAAAATTTGGTGGCTCGAGCTCTTCTAGTCTCCGAGATCTAGGTGTTCATACAGACAGACGGACATGGCTATATCGACTCGGCTGTTGATGCTGATAAAGAATATATATATTTACTTTATGGGGTCGGAGATGCTTCCTTCTGCCTGTTACGTGCATTTGCACGACTTTAGTTTACCCTCTTTACTCTACGAGTAACGGGTATAATCAAAAAACTGATTTTTCTGAAGCATCGCTTAACCGATTGGGATGAGTTACATGTGTGTTTTAAGCAGGGATGCAAACCACTCGAAAATAAGTATTGGTTCGGTTCAGTGGTTCACACAGTTTCTGTACCGTCGGTTCGGTTCATTATATGGTTTTTGAAGCTAACTGAACCGCGGTTTCGGTTCGGCTTAGTGGTTCATAAAGGCATATCATGAAATACAGTCGAACTTCTGAATAGCGAATCTTAAGGGGACAAAAATACACTTCGTTATATAGCAAATTCGTAACATAGAATAATTTGAATATTGAACGCTATAAAAAAAAATTCATTGTACAGAAGTTCGTAATAGAGAAGTTCGACTGTATTATGATTTCTGTCGTAATGAGACTTTTACAACATTTTGGAAATTGAATTCTTATAAGCCATCTGAGTATCTTTAAGATCGGGTGGCTCAGCGGCTAGTGTGCGCAACCGCTGAGCAAGAGGTCGTGGGTTCGATCCCGCCTCGGAACACCTACTGAAAAGGGTTTTTCTTTGAATAAACTTTACACCCGGTCACCACTCTCTGCTGTTGGCGCCAGTTTTGTAGTAATTAGTCTTGCAAAAGCAAAAGGTCCCTTTCTCTTGTGCTAAAATTAGAAGCGCACAAGCCAAGAGATTGAGAGAAGCTCGGCTTTGGCCCTTTGGGGCTGTGTCAAGCCATTTTACAAATGTTCTAGGGATGCACTTCGAAAAAGGAAGAATGTCGGCAAGAAGATAATACGTACTATGCATCATACACACACTATTAATGGTATGAGGTAAAACTCTCCTGGCTAAGATTAAATGATCATCAACTTTCAAGGAAAGAATGCTGACTGGTGACAGGTATATAAAGAGATTGGCTCGCAAATGCGGTAGACTTACAGGAGTATATGTTGTAAAATTTATGTCAAGTCATCTTTAAAGGCTTTATGTCTCCTAAGGATCAATTCGGTCTATCAGTGGTCCGTTTGGTAGAGGGTCGAACTAAAATTATCTTAGGAAATCGAAGTTAATAAATAGGTATCATTGGCTAGAGGAAAGCGATTCAAGTTTTAAAACTCATCAGAGAACTGAACCGAACCGAACCGTTTTTCTTTGTTGTTTTCTGTTCGGTTCAGCATTTCTGAAAGTAAGCCGGTTCGGTTTGCGGTTTGGTTCACCAGCTGGAAAAAGCGGTTCGGTCCAAAACCGGTTCGGTTCAGAACCGGTTTGTATCCCTGGTTTTAAGTTTTATTGTTTTTCTCAATGACATAGTTTGTCGTCACTGATTGACTGATTGGCAATCATCGCACAGCCTAAACGGTAAGAGCTGGAGGGCTGAAATTTGGTCAGGAGTTTCCTTATGTGGTGAAAGTGCGTACTAAGCCAGGGTTTTGGGGAATTCCACCCGGAAAAGTTTGTCTGGAGAAAATTTTATTTTTCATCCGATTGACTTGAAATACGATTTGTAAGCAAAGTATGCGAAATAATTGGACACGGTTCTGAACCGAACCGGTTTTGAACCTAACCGAACCGCTTATTCCAGCTGGTGAACCGAACCGCAAACCGAAACGTCTTCCTTTAAGAAACGCTGAACCGAACCGACAACCACAAAGAAAAACGGTTCGGTTCGGTTCAGTTCTCTGACGAGTTTTATGACGCTTGCTTCAATTTGAGAATCTGAATCGTTTCCCTAAGACAATTTTTATACATTTCGTTCGACCCTCTATATAGCATATTTCAACGTAAGTTTGGCATTTCAGCGTTGTAAGCGCGCAGCATTTCTGCGTAAGTTTTCATTTTTCAATGACTTCAAGAATTTAAGTTTTCAGTTTTAATTTAGCTTTCGCATTGTCTGCGACCCTCTACATGGGAGATCACAGAAAGATATAACCTTTATGGATGGCTTCGCACAAATTTTAGAACATGTCTCTGCAATTGCCCGCCGATCTGTTAATATATCTGTCATTAATCTGCATTCTTTTCTTGAAAGTTGATAATTGATTTTTCGTCCTAGAAACTTCTCAGGATTTTAAAGAAATTCAAATAGTCAAAGTAATTGTTAGCCGTCTTAAGGTCGAGGATTGATTATAATTCAATAATCAATCAGAAATCGCCAACAATGATATGAACATATTGACACAAAGCAGATTAAGGTTTCTTAGATAGTCTCGGTTTCGTCCGGAACCAAACTGGACTCGTCAGTGAGGTTTTAATCGCTTTCCACACCAACAGCCATTTGCATTTACCCATCTAACGCCACTCTGAGCTGAATGAAGACTTGCGAATCATAAATATTTTTCTTGTTTACGTCCACATGCGTCTATTAATAGCTACAGCTTCAGTGTCCAAATGTCAAATGCGTTATTGTTGTTTTTAATGGCAAGTTTTAAAATTATGGGGACAACGGAACAGACAAAAACAAGTAAGGGAGCTGCAGTCGAGTGCCCCGACTACAAAATACCCTGTTCCCTTGATTTCGTGTGTTTTCCTTTACATACACACACACTCACAAATGCACACAATTGATTCGTATATAACTTCGGTGTTTATTGTCCGATCTTAGTGATCTTTTCAGAAAAGATAGATATTGGGCCTTACTTGATATATGTAAAGTTTGGAAGGTCTATCTTAAAAATTGTGGCTCTGACAGTTTTTTGCGCTTAAAGGGGGGAGCGGGAGGAATTTTCCAAATCTGAAACAAACTCGTTTTGAATCGGGTAAAACACCTACCTACATGCAAAAATTTGTGGCTCTAGCTCTTATAGTCTCTGAGAAACACGCGTTCATACGGACAGACGGACATGGCTAAATCGACTCGGCTGTTGATGCTGATCAAGAATATATATACTTTATAGGGTCGCAAATGCTTCCTTCTATCTGTTACATACTTTTGCACAACTTTATTATCCCCCTTTTCCCGCGGTTCATTTAGCTCCAATAACCATGTAATGAACCAAACCGGCGGTTCAGAAACTGTGTGAACCACTGAACCGCACCAGTACTTTTTTTCGAGTGGTTTGCATCGCTGGACAAAACCTTATTTTTCACCACGCCCCGCAATTTGGAAAAAACGTGATATCTCCCACAATTTTATAGAAATACGGTTCGTTCCTTCTGGGCATATTTAGAAATCAGGATATTAATTGACCCACCAAAGGATTGTTGAAGATCGGATAAACGGTAGTCCTGTTATGAGTGTTCGTTGCTGAAGCACAGCAGCAGCGCTGCTTTCAGCTGCTACTGCAGCAGCAAAATACACACTTAGCATTTACTTTCGTTGGTACAGAGTATATTACAGTTGGGCTTGAGTGACTTTCTTTCATGTTTTTAATGATTTATGGTGAACTTGCAATATGTTAAGATGGTCACCGCAAAGGACTACTTTTAAACTTAAAGCTATAATTTTATAATGAAGTTAAAGCTGATGTTTTTTTGTTACTTATATAAAATAAATACAATTTCTGATACAAAATTATTAAAAACACTTTTTTTTCGTGTCTCAGACTGTCCCAAATCCCTTAAATCCCTCTACCCTCTCCGTTTGCCAACCCAATATTTTTTTTTAACTTACCGCCCCTGGTTAACAACAAAATACGCCCACAAAAGACAGCTGCGCAATTAATGTTAGACTCTGGTGCCCTCCGCCGCTCTAATAAGTAAATTAATAGTTTTCGACACCTCACTTAAGAGCCTTCTAATGAATAGGAATAATAAAAATCCAGTCATTGTGTTGGGATGATGTACAATCCTAATGATTGATTAAATAATTGGAGGTTTGGGAACAATTTCCTGTTTGATATCGTATTGGGTTGCAAATCGTAAACTAATGCTTCATTGATAAAATGCATCTTAAAACGACGTGCTATTCTGTTTCAAGCACAACGCAATCTGTTGTAGCGCCGTTAAGAAATATTGTTGTACTTATACCAAACAAACACGGCATACCAAATTTGTGCTCATAAGCATGTGTGTCGCGCGGTTCATGGCCAAGTTCTGCACACATTTTATTTGAATCGAAACTAACATTCATTGGACAAGTCTTGGGAATCAAAACTACTTATCAGTATCAGAGACGCCGCCAGCATTGTCGTCGCCCGACTTCTCCTCGTCGCCCGACTCTTCCTCCTCGCATTCCTCTTCCTCCTCATATTCCTCCTGCTCGTCGTTCTCATATTGCTCCTCCTCTTCACCTTTTACATCCTCATCCTTCTCGTCTTTTTTGCCATCGAAAGACCCATGAGCGGCTGCTGTAGCGGCAGCAGATGCCGCCTCCAGTACAGACTTGTCGTAAGCAGCTTCTGCTTGGGCAACGACCCCGGGCATAGATCGTTTCACCATATCGACAGTATGTGCTTCGTCCGAACTGGGTGTAACTGCTTTATTCGGATTTTTAGTTGCACTGGAAGACATCTTTCTGTATGCTGCTATTAGAATTGATTTCCATTTGAGCTTGTCAAAAAGAAAAAGAAAAGCCGTGTGACCAGCTTTTAATGGGCTGCAAAATACCTAAAATTTGTTCTGTTCCGAAAGCTGTCATATGTGGTACTCAGCGTGATAGGAACGAGTGCTGTCGTTACAAATGTGAAAAGTTAAATTTAAGAGGAATTTTTGAGCAAGTTTTTATACAAACAAAAGTGGTTAAGAATTTGTAGGCAATTTATTGGTCTTTTTAATGTGTCGCTTACGAGAAATTATCAAATTCTACACGAGTAAAACTATCGGGAACAGAGCGAAGAAGAGCTGTTATCGACTCAGCTTTTTTTCTTCAACGTTAGTTTGTTTAAAAATAAAATAAAAATAAAACCGTTTTTGACTGTTTTTACGACTTTTATTCTACGTAAACCTGCAGTTTATAGCCGGTCGATATACGCATAACTTAAAACAGAGACACACAATACCACAAAGGACACTGGTCGATCATTCAGCTGTTTCATGAGGGACCAACCTCAATCATAAGTTATTAATGTCAGACTGTGAGCTCAAAGACGATGCCTCTCCATCAGAGCTCGCTAAAAACTCCCAACACAAAAAAAAAACAGTTAGGTTACGGACACAACGAAACAAAGCAAGCGAAAGACAGTTTCAGTTCTGTTTTTGTTCATTTCTGTTGCTCTCAGAGCAAAGACACTTTTTTTCGTTCCTGTTTCTCTCCTGTCATCCAAAGACACTTTTGCCAAGAGCATACTTCCGAAGTGTTTTTTGCGCATGTATATGTGGTTGTGTGTTGCGCTGAGTGCGTGTTTGTATAACGAGCGTCACTAGGCTGTGTGAGGCAATGTATAATGCGTTTGGACTAATTTTAATCGTTTGTAAAATGGGTCGTGAAGACAGTAAAAAAGTTCAAAATTGTTTTAAATTTGACTCTGCAAATAATAAGTCAGTTTGCAACATATGTGGTCTAAAATTGACTGGAAGGCACATTTGAGGCGGCATTTGATGCAAAACATGCGGAAAATCTTAAAGTTATGGACTGCAACAACCAAACCAGAATAAGAAAATCTTTACGCATTTTCTTTCCACGATTTAAAAAAAAATAGGTCAAATTCGGCACTCAAAGGCAGAAGACACCCTTAACTATGTACATTCAAAATACACACATACATACAGCCTACTAAACGCACAAAACAAAAACAAATAAAAAAATAGGGGAAAGTTAACTTCGGCTCGGCCGAAGTTTTGTATACCCTTGCAGCTTCCATTGAAAACAAAAAAGTTTTTCTAACTAAGACTACTTTTTGGACCTTAATTTTCTATCGGATCTATACTATATAGATGTCTGATTTCGACCAAACTTGGTGAGGCGTTAATTTGGAGGCGATCCCATTTAAAACTAAAAAGTTTTTCTCACTAGAACTTCTTTTTCGACCGATCATTCATACTGCAGCTATATGCTATAGTTATCCGATTTTGATAATACCTTGTAGAAATATGTTAAAGTATATGAAATAGGAATATGCCAATAAAAAGGACGTTTTCATTAAAAACAAAAAAGTTTTTCTCACTAGAACTAGTTTTTCGACCGATCGTTCCTATGGGAGCTATATGTTATAGTCATCCGATTTCGACCCAACTTTGTTGAATTGTGTAAAGGTATATAAAATGAGTGCATGCCAATGATAAGGACGATTTCATTAAAAACAAAAAAGTTTTTCTCACTAAAACTAGTTTTTCGACCGATCGTTCCTATGGGAGCTATATGTTATAGACATCTGATTTCGACCAAACTTTGCAGAATTGTGTAAAAGTATATAAAATAAGAGTATGCCAATGATAAGGACGTTTCCATTAAAAAAAAGTTTTTCTCACTTAGTGAAATCTGGGGAAGGATAGTAAACTAAGAAATACGTACTTTGGAGGCGTTTCCATTAAAAACGAAAGTTTTCTCACTAAGACTACTTTCGACCGATCGTTCCTATGGCTACCTATGCTATAGTCATCCGATCCGGCCGGTTCCAACAAATGTGCAGCCTATATGTAGCAAAAGACTCCGTGCAAAGTTTGGTGAGGATAGCTTTAAAACTGACGGAGGAGATAGCATAGAAACAGACAGACGGACGGACAGACGGACAAGGCTTAATCAACTCAGCTCGTCATGCTGATCAAGAATATATATACTTTATGTGGTCGGAGATGCTTCCTTCAATGCGTTACAAACATCCGCACAATTTTATAATACCCTTTGCAAGGGTATAAAAACACTTTTCGCCGACACTTATTGTGTTCTGCTCATTTGAAGACAGTTTTTTAGTGAGCACTTGCTCAAAACAGTTGCTGTCGGATGTTGTCGGATGACCGACTCGTTTGATTTGCTCAACCGAACACAAGTAAAAGAAAACACATGACGTGCGAGAAAAAGTGTTCTGCTCAGTGAGAGACAGTTTGTGCTAAGTTTTTTTCTTGTTTTTCACTGAGGCGGGTCGCATTGAAAAAAATGGTTAACAGTTTTTTGCGAGCTATGCTCTCCATACCTGCGTCGCTTAAAATGTTTGGGAATTTTAAAGCAGCAAGCGTGCAAAAAAACGGGAGACGGCCTGAACAGACATACACACATTTGTTGTATCGATGTCTAACCATTATTCACATGGTTACATGGGTTTCGTCAGAGAAAAAACGGGCTGTTTTGAATAATTTTTATACCCTTGCAGAGGGTATTATAAAATTGTGCGGATGTTTGTAACGCATTGAAGAAAGCATCTCCGACCACATAAAGTATATATATTCTTGATCAGCATGACAAGCTGAGTTGATTAAGCCTTGTCCGTCTGTCCGTCCGTCTGTCTGTTTCTATGCTATCTCCTCCGTCAGTTTTAAAGCTATCCTCACCAAACTTTGCACCAAGTCTTCTGGTACATATACGCTGCACATTTGTCGGAACCGGCCGGATCGGATGACTATAGCATATAGCTGCCATAGGAACGATCGGTCGAAAACTAGTCTTAGTGAGAAAACTTTTGTTTTTAATCGAAACGCCTCAAAATACGTTGTTCTTGGTTTATATCCTTTCCCATGATTTCATAAGTTTGGTCGAAATCGGATGACTATAGCATATAGCTGCCATAGGAACGATCGGTCGAAAAACTAGTTTTAGTGAGAAAAACTTTTTTGTATTTAATGGAAACGCCTCCAAAGTACGTATTTCTTAGTTTACTATCCTTTCCCATGATTTTACTAAGTTTGGTCAAAATCGGATGACTATAGCGTATAGCTGCCATATGAACGATCGGTCGAAAAACTAGTTTTAGTGAGAAAAACTTTTTTGTTTTTGATGAAAACGTCCTTATCATTGGCATACTCTTATTTTATATACTTTTACACAATTCTGCAAAGTTTGGTCGAAATCAGATGTCTATAACATATAGCTCCCATAGGAACGATCGGTCGAAAAACTAGTTCTAGTGAGAAAAACTTTTGTTTTTAATGAAATCGTCCTTATCATTGGCATGCACTCATTTTATATACCTTTACACAATTCAACAAAGTTGGTTCGAAATCGGATGACTATAACATATAGCTCCCATAGGAATGATCGGTCGAAAAAGAAGTTCTAGTGAGAAAAACTTTTTAGTTTTAAATGGGATCGCCTCCAAATTAACGCCTCGTAATTAACAGTGTATTATCAGACATCTATATAGGATAGATCCCATAGAAAAGTAAGGTCCAAAAAGTAGTCTTAGTTAGAAAAACTTTTTTGTTTTCAATGGAAGCTGCAAGGGTATACAAAACTTCGGCCGAGCCGAAGTTAACTTTCCCCTATTTTTTTAATATAAAAAATGAAATATTTAGTTCAACATTTGTTTTGTCTTAAGGAAACACATTTAATGAGGGATTACTGAAATTTTTAAAGAAAAATATTATAAGCTCAGCCATTGTGACATCCTTTCCAGCGAGCTCTCGGACATGAGGAACCCTCTGCTTCTGCTCTAATGATTGAACCGGGAGGTTCTTCATCTTCCTGTTCAGTTGACCAGCCTCCTTTATGGTGTTATGTTTGACTATTAATGCTATGTGAAAACATAACATGACCTCTAGTCGGCTAAAACTTGCTAGTTTGAATATCATAAATGTCTTAAAATCAGTCACATTGTATAACCAAATGGTTGACAAAAATGTACCAAAATTGTTCGAAAATTAAACCTAATGTGTTACCAAAATGATACCGCGATGTTCCCAAAATAAGACCGAGATGTTCCAAAATTGTTTCCCAAATGTTTCCAAAAAGAGCACCAAGTGGTCTTAAAACTATACCAAAATGTTTCTAAAAGATGACCTAAAGTTTGTTAAATGTCCCCAAAATGGTATTAACGCAACACCCAAACGATAATGAATATCGAAGAACGGGTCTTAAAATTGCGTTTATGAAATGACACCGACGTTCACAGTTCACGAAAAAGCTGGATTACTCTACTTTTATCAACGAATGGTCTTGATTTCGGTAGATTTTGAACGCATTTTTTCTGAGCGTAGTCTTACAGAATTTGTTCGTATTTCAGTCCGCATGCCATGTTTTGATATTTTAAGCATTTATGTTTTGATATTTAAGCTGGGTGCCAACTCCTTATAAAAAAAAGTGACTAAGCGGTTGCTAAAACTTTTAGCTGATCTCTTAAACTATGTACTCATACAAGCTAAATCCATTTAGCTGGTGTCAATTCCTTATAAAACGAGAAGGCTGAGCTAGCTTCGGCTGTGCCGAAGTTTTAATACCCTTGCAAATGCTCGTATTGATATAATGGATCAAATTTTGCAAAACTTGCTTAATAGCATATATTATTATTGATGTCCAAATTAAAGAACTTTAATATATATTAAAAAAAAAAATTAAAAACTAAACAATTTTTTACTTTGATCCATTTTCTGACCGATCGATTGTATGGAAGCTATAGTAACCCGATTTTGACAAAACTTTCTTATATTATGTGAAAGAATATAAAACAAACAAATCTACTCTTTGAAGCGGTACCATTAAAAACAAAAAAGTTTTTCTCACAAAGACCACTTATACCGTATAGTCGTCCGATTTTCACCAAACTTTGTGAAATTGTGAAAAAGCACAGATATCCAATAATTACAAAGTTTAGAGACGTTTACAAAAAGTTTTTCTTACTAAACTTAGTTTTTCGACCGATCGTTCTTATGGGAGCTATAAGATATAGCCATCCGATCCGGTCGGTTCCGACATATAAGCAACGTGCAGTAAAAAGAAGACACTGTGAACAGACAGACGAACAGTTTTCAGACAAGCTAAATCCCTTAGCTCATACCCCGCTAATAACTCGTTGCGCCGAATCCTTGACTAGCTAAAAGCTAACAGCCTGACGCAAAAAAAAACATCAAAATAAAAAACAACTATGGCGTTGGCCATGACTTCTGCTCTTCAAACATCGTTCACATACTCCAGCATTTTCACTTTTTATACGCTGTTCCCATTAAAAATGGGAAAAGGGGGATCATGAAGCTGTGCAAAAGTATGTATCAGGTAACAGGTATATTCATGATCAGAATCAACAGCCGAGTCGATTTAGCCATGTCCGTCTGTCCGTCCGACAGTCCGTATGAGCGCGTCGATCGCATGTTGGTAGGTGTAAACCAGATTCAAATCGAGTTGGTTTCAGATTTTGAAAATGCCGCCCCCTCCCCCCTTTAAGCGCATAAAACTGTCAGAGCCACTATTCTTAAGTTAGACACAAGTAAGGCCCAATATCTATCTAATCTGAAAAGATCAATATGATCGGACAAATAACACCGAAGTTCTATACGATTCAATTTTGCTTGTAGGTGAGAGGGGTGTCTTACATTGTCAGTTACCGCGTTTGCGCGTGCGTGCGAATGTTAGAGTGTGTGTGTATGTGTGAGTGTGTGTGGATGTGTATGAAAATACAAGAAGTCAAGGGAACAGGGTATTTTGTAGTCGGGGCACTCGACTACAGCTCCCTTACTTGTTATACCCTTGCAGAGGGTTTTATACGTTTATATACGTTCTTGATCAGCACGACGAGCTGAGTTGATTTTGCCCTATCCGTCTGTCCGTCCGTCCGTCTGTCTTTCTGTCCGTCTGTCTGTTTCTATGCTATCTCCTACGTCAGTTTGAAATCTACCTTCACCAAACTTTTCATGAAGTCTTTTGGCACATTTGTCGAAACCGGCTTGATCGAATGACTATAGCATATAGCTGTCATAGGAACGATCGGTCGAAAAACAAGTTTAAGTGAGAAAAACTTTTTTGCTTTCAATGGAAACGCGTCCAAACTTCGTATTTCTTAGATTACTATCCTTTCCCATGTTTTTATCAAATTTGGTCGAATACGGCCAGCTATATAGTATAGCTTTCATAGAAAAGTATAGTCTGAAAAGTAGTCTTAGTTAGAAAACCTTTTTTGTTTTCAATGGAAATGTCATCAAAACTAGCGTGTATTTGTTTTATATGTTCCCACACAGTTCTACAAATTTTGGTCAAAATTGGATGACTATAGCATATAGCTCCCATAGGAACGATCGGTCGAAAAACTAGTTCTTGTGAGAAAAACTTTTTTGTTTTCAATAGAAACGTCCCTACGTTGGTATATATTTATTTTATATACTTTTACACAATTCTGCAAAGTTTTGTCAAAATCGGGTGACTGTAGCATATAGCTGCAGTATGAATGATCGGTCGAAAAAGAAGTTCTAGTGCGAAAAACTTTTTTGTTTTAAATGGAATCGCCTTCAAAAATGTACATGTTAGTTTGTTATGCTTTTCCAAGATTCCACTAAATTTGGTCGAAATCGGACATCTATATAGTATGGCTCCCATAGAAAAGTAATGTACGAAAAGTAGTTTTATTTCGAAAAACAAAATGCAAGGGTATACAAAACTTCGGCCGAGCCGAAGTTAACTCTCCTATTTTTATACACTTGAATAGTAAAGTATGGTGTGGTCTCTTTACCAAGTTCTAGATTTATACCTTTGTTCCACTGGCACATTCTGGAGTCCATTCTCAAAATGTGATTATTTCTTGTTCCACTGACGAATGTTTATCACGGCTATACGCGAATGGTCAAAGTTAAATTAAAGTCAACAAATATCAGCTGTTTGTATTGCTTTGATTTGCAATTACAAATTGAAAGTTTAATTGGCTTTTAATTTTTAACCAAAATGGAATTAACTGCGTTGCTGCTGATTGGCGAAAAAATCAAGAGTGCATATGTCAACTGCTAGAGTGCGAGGACCATTTCGATGCGTTGATTATTGAGTACCAACCACGATATGGCGTGTTTTAGGAACAAGATGTTCCTGAAAACTCAGACGCATTTTTAAGGAAATAAGGAGAGGTACAACTTTATCGCGCTTAAAAATTGTCTACAAGGAATAGCAAAACAGGACACAAACTACCGGATGGTTACATTGTCCATCTTCGTCCGCACGTCCTTCCACACCAGCTCAAGCCCGGCTTTTTTCAGCTTTTCAGCAATTTTGGCATACAGATGCGAGGTCCCCCCATGTAACGTCCTGTTTTCGGGTTCTATTCATCTGATAAACAAATATTATTAATAATAAATTATTTATACTAATCATTTATTATTGTTTAAAAAGTATTTAGGTTTTGCTGCTTACCTTTCCCACTCACAATCAGCTGTTCAGATAGAAAATCTAGCCTTTTAGCGGAAAAAAGCTAGAAGTGCCCGTGCGAATGTCACATGTAGTAACAGTGATTTGATCATCCACAGCGGATGACCTGCCGAATGGACATTTATCTCTTATGGGGAAATACACAGAGAGAATGAGATCATTTAGCTCATCCAGTGACTGACCTACAGAATGTGCCAGTGAAACAAGGGCATTAGGCGTTGTCCATGACTTCTGCTCCCCAAATATCATTCACATACTCCTGCATATTCACTTTAATTCATTAAATCAATTTATATAAACAAAATCACTTTGACCGTAGGGTGGTATTTTGGCGATGAACAGTCACACTGGACTTTATGCACACTTTGGGCATTCTTTTTTATCGAGTTGGCCAGGAAAAACTGGCCAAATGGACTGTCACTAATTTAGGTTTCCGACTGGCTGGAAAGTCGACTTCATTTGGTATTGTCGTTTCTAGCCGTAACAGAATAGATACGGAATTGTATCGTCATTTTTATTTTATAGAATTTCAGAATAAAACGCTAGCAAAATGAATATTTCGGCAAACAATCGCTATCAGCTGCTGTTCACGGACGAGGAGGGGGGAACAGTCGCTCCGGTCGCTATTCGTGCTGGTGTATCCTTAGGCCAGAAGAAAAAGCAGAAGCCAAAGCCAGGTGATCCGAAGCAGAAAGCATTCAATAGAATGGTTCAGCAGGGGATCAGGAAGGAGACTGTGACCAAAGGTGGCATTGGCAAGGATAAAGTAACAGCTGGAGGAGCAGGCTCTGGTACCCAAAACCGCAGTGTTCAGCTGGGTCAACTTATCGTTAAGCGCCAATTCGATCGACAATCGGGATCAGATCGCACTGGAGTCAAGGCTGTGGGCAAGCGAAATGGTGCTGGTGCCCATAATTGGGGTTCACCCAAGCAGGACATAAAGGAACTCAATAGGTTGGACAAAGTCGAGCCCAAAAATAAACAGCCTGAAGATGTTCCGATGCAAGTAGACGAGTGTAAGCAGTTCACTCTGGACGAGTGGCGCTCAATGCAAGGCGGTCGCAACAAACCCAACAACAATTTGCCCAGGGTCAAGGAGGTCGTGACCGGGGACAACTCGATGCACACTCAACGTGCTGGGCGCTTGCAACGCATCCTGGACATACAGTTGCGTTTTAATGATGATCGTCATTCATCACGTCGTCCCAAGGCAGAAGGCGACCACGAAGAAGACATGCAGTCCTTTGAGGTGGACTATGAAAGTCAATTTCCCACACTATCTTAAGAAATTTTATAATTCCATTTGGTGTAAGGCGTGTAAAAATTTCGGAAAAAGAAAACGATTGTGATTTGGTTAACCCCATGTGGTATAAAGCTAAAATGAATAAAATGTTTAGAAATGAAACAGTTACTAATTTTGTTCAATTTCTATATTTGGCATAAGTGAAATGGTCAATCGTGTTACATAGCTTTTAAAGTACAGTAAAACTCAATTTACACGACCTGATCGCTCAGCTGAGTTTTTCTGACCTGAGTGTCAAAAAACTCAGCTGAGCAACTTAGTTTAGTTGACTCAGTTGCAAAACCAATGGTTCATTGAGCGTTCTGCTGTGCTGTCAGTTTGATTTGAGCCGGTTCTATTACACCTGAGCGCTCAGCTGAGTAGGCTCAGACTCCTTTTTACACGGGCTGACAGATACTCAGATACAAAACTCACCTGAGAAATCAGTTTGTGTAAATTGGGCTTAAGTAATAGTAGTAAATGAGGTTCACGTCGTTAACTGTTGACGTTCAATGCGCAGTAATTGAAGTGGCCCATGGGAAACCGAGCCAAAGCTTGTTACTCGTGAACCCCAGGCAAAATAGCAGCCCACCTCCCGCACAACGGAAAAAGTTAAAATAGTGGTTTTTAAAGCTGGAAGAGAATGGTGGCGTTCACCAGCATAAATGGATGACCAAAAATAGACTTATTTTGTTAGATTGTGCTGGTGAACGGGCGTGATGTGCAATCATGATTGCTAATTTTCGTGATTGTGTTAGAATTTCTTTGTTAGATTGATTTGATTTTGTGATTGTTATCGATAGCAAACAGCTGACAGCAACAAACAAAGAATTAATTTTGTGAAAATTCAAACTAAATGGGCAAGGAATCGTCTTTGCTTTTTGCAGTTTGGATGTTGGCAAAACGGGAGTCCTCTTCAGTAGGTGACAATTTCGACATACCAAAAAACCCTCAATGAGTAGCCAATGTTCTTAATTCAGGTGCCCACACCCACGCACACCGCGTCCTATTTACCCCGTCCCATTTGCAGCTTTAAATACGTCTCGCATGTCTGCCACACCACCGGCACCCGCTTGCCCTGCGCTGCCCTAAAGATGACTCGCTTCACCGAGGTGTGTATGACTTGTGCCTCATTCGGTATGGCCTACAGCACCTCCAGCACGATCCAGAGCTGCACATGTTCAATGACATTTGGTACGCTGCTGCTGGAACGTATTGTTCACCTCAATGGCACACGGCCAATCCTCCTGCAGCATGTGCACTATATAAGCTCCCAGTGCAATGCATAGACGATGCAGCACAATCTTGGGTCCGTGCTCTGCATCTCACCCAAATCGGTTGGGAGAGAGCTTTCCTCCGAGTCTATCATGGAACTGCAAGAATGCCCCCCAGTTGATTCCTCAATGGAGAGCATCTGCAAGGCGTTCTCCTCTTCGCTTACAAGTAGCTAATCTGGGACAAACAGAGACAACCAAGTCGCCACCGAAGAGGTCGAAATTTCGCCATATCGGCGTTTTTGGCGACAGTCACATCCAATGTAATGAATTGTACTTGATGTTATTCATATTTTATTATTTTTTTTTTACTTGAGGTCAAAAGTTCAAAACTTCCGCCAATAAAAAATATCGATAATTTTGTTGGCAGCAAATTCTATTAAAACCCGTTCACCAGCAGCCAAACACTATTTTTTTTTTATTGTTGACTTATGTTAGATGATTGGTGTGTGCTGGTGAACGCGCTCAGTGTTTTGAGTTGATTATTGAATTGCTTTTGCTCAGATTAAATTTTTAATGGGTCGAATATTGCTGATCCGTACTCCAGAATAGGACGGACACTAGAAGTGACAAATTTTTGGTCGTGTAGGGATCTTCAAATTCCGTTGACCACACCTCAATAATCCCAAGAACATTCCTGGCCTTATTAACTGTAGCAGTTACATGACCGTTCAATTTGAGTTGGTGATCAACAATTGCCCCTAGATCGTTTACTTCATGGACCGTATCATTTAAGCGCTGTAGTGGCACATTTTCAAGCATTTAAGTGACTAAATGTGATAAACTTCTGTAAAAAATCATAACCTTACTCTAGTAGTAGGGTTGCCGGATATAAAAAATGTCTATATCGATATTTCTTTCGATTTTGAAAAAGTACCATATCGATATTGATATTTTGTTGTAAGCAAATCTATATTATCGATATTTTCAAAGAAATAGAAAGTTCTTTAGAATTAAGAACTACAATCTCTCTGAGCTCAAAATCTAGAGATCAA
>JAEIFV010001815.1:0-16648 GCA_018904265.1 Lordiphosa collinella | reverse complement strand
AAACTTTTCCGAGGCGCTTTTCCGCAACTTTGAGGATATGGGGCGGGAGGAGAATTATGTGGAAATGTCCCAAAATGTGTATTCAAGGCCAATCCTTATTTTTGGCCCATCTTTATCAAATTGGGTTTGTAGCTTTTTAAATTTTAGAAGTCCACACAAGTGATCGAAATTATCAGAGACTTTTTTAACCGCGGGCGGAGCATAAGAGTTAATCTCTGCTTTGGCCGATGTATGGCAAGATACGGTCAAATATTTCCACAATTTAGATACTGCACCCCCAAGACGGAAAGAAAAACTGATACCGTTATCGCCGAAAATAAGCTGCACTGGCGGCGGCGTAGCGAACAACCGGCTACTGCCAGTAATATAAAAATAAGTTTGGTTGCATGTAATTAAGTTTAAAATTTTAGTGGCAAAAAATTTATTAAGATATAGCAGGTAAAAGTAAAATATAATCGATGCTGGAAGAGGTGTAATTCGCACAATACAATGTCTCGCTGTATCAGCTCGGAAGATGCTCGAGAAAAATATGGGGAAGATAAGGAAGTTAAGCTTTCCTAAATATTGAGGAAGCATTTGACAGCTTATCCCATAGTGCTCCCAAGAATGCTCCAATCAGAAGATGAATAGAAGAGGAATAGATAATTATTGTATCACTAGACATGGAACCATTTAGATTGGGTAAGATTACTCTTGTCACTTACGCACGCTATCGGCAATTGCCTTTTCCGTTATCGTTACCATTGTGTTACCGTTATCGCTATCGCCATCGTTATCGCTATCGCATTATCGTTATCGTTATCGTTATCGTCTATCGTTATCGTTATCGTTAGCGCTATGGCGCTATCGTTATCGTTGCCGTTACTATCGTTATCGTTATCGTCCTTATCAATCCGAACCATCGTATCACCGTCTATCGTTGGTGATCTATCTTTGCGTTATCGTACTATTAATTAATCGTTTTCCGTATCGTAATCGTTATCGTTATCGTTATCGTTATCGTTATCGCTAGTCATCGTCATCGCTATCGTTATCGTAATCGTCGTCCAACTATTTCTGCATATTTTGCCAGATAAACCGAGCTTCAGAGTCAACTCGAAAAAAAAATCTCTCCCATATAAACTTTTTCGGAGTTTTCCGTGCCCCTAGGGAAATTTTCCAACATCGAAAAATGGCGTCATCGCTAACCAGCCAAAAAAAATTAAACTAGCAGGAGTTTCCTATATGGTGAAGGGGGTTTTAATAAAAAGAAGCAGGAAGACAACCATCGGGAAAAAGGTAAAGTTTGTATGGGGGGGGATTATTTTTTCATCCGATTGAGCTCGGAATTCGGTTTGTGAGGTGTGCAAAATAATTGGACACGTGTTTTTCCGATTTCGGAAAAAGGTCCGCCCTACAGGGTAAATTCGGAAAATATATACCAATTATTAAAAATAAAAAAAAAAAAAAAAAGAAGGAAAAAAATAAATCCCCAGCTAAAACTTCTTTCCGACGCTTTTCCGAAGGGAATTCTCCCGACCCACGGAAAGGGAAAACGATCAAAATTTCAATTATAAGCAAAACCGAATTTCAAGTCAATCGGATGGAAAATAGATTTTTGCCCATACAATTTTCCCGAGAATTTTCCTTGTGGGCGGATTTTCCGAAATCGGGAAAACACAGTGTCCAATTATTTCGCATACTTTGCTTACAAACCGAGTTTCAAGTCAATCGGATGAAAAATAAAATTTGCCCCATACAAACTTTCCCGACGCTTTTCCGGGGAATTTTCCGACCCTAAGGTCAAATTTTCCAACATCGGAAAATGGCATCTCAATTTATTTCACTTACTATCCTTACAAACCGAATTTCAAGTCAATCGGATGAAAAATAGATTTTTGCATATCGAATTTTCCGAGAATTTTCCTTGTGGGCGGATTTTCCGAAATCGGGAAAACACGTGTCCAATTATTTTGCATACTATGCTTACAAACCGAATTTCAAGTCAATCGGATGAAAAATAAAATTTTCCCCATACAAACTTTCCCGACGCTTTTCCGGCTTTTCCGGGTGGAATTTTCCAAAACCCAGTCTTAGTACGCACTTTCACCACATAAGGAAACTCCTGTCCAAATTTCAGCCCTCTAGCTCTTACCGTTTAGGCTGTGCGATGGTGCCAACAGCAGTCAGTCAGTCAGGTTGACAAACAGTTTTATATATAGAGAGACTAGCGTATCACCCGGCGCGCTTCGCCGCTGTCAAGCCGCTGTCAGTATGGACTTGATGATCAGTTTAATAATTGGTATGTGCTGGAAATTGCCGATTGTTTTGCAGTGTGTGTGTAAACAAAATTCGACGGCTATTTGCGTGCATGTGTTTGATCGTAGCAAACTTGCTCTCTTTTTCTCTCTCTCTCGTTCTCTGTACACATGACCGAGCGCAAACCACCCCCGTTGAGTCTGTTGAATTGTTTTTGTTTGTGGATTTGCCAAATACGGCAGGAGAGAATTTTTAAAAAAGCGGCTAGAAGTCACTTGAAAGATTTTGATTGGTTGAATGAACCAAAAATGAAGACGATCTTGCTTAATTAATTTAAAGAGAAAGTTTGATTTAAGAAATAAAAAAACAATTTCTCTGTGTTGGTAACAGATAGAGGTTTGACATGTATGGGACATATGCTTCTTTTACTTGCAGGCAGATCAAGTTTATTTTCAATTTTCGGCACCGCCCCGCAATTTGAGAAAAACGTCATATCAGTCACTGTTTTAAAGATAGAAGGGTCGTTTCTTCTGGACATGTTTTCTAGTTAAAATTATTTATCGACTTGCCAAAGGAATCATAATGATCGGATGAAAGGTTGTCGAGATATGAGCAAAAGAGTGTTGGAAGCAGTATCGCTGCTTACTGCTGCCACTGCAGCATCAAAATTCATACTGAGCGTACACTTTCGTTGGTACAGAGTATATACGGGCTTGACCGACTTTATTTCATGTTAATAAGAGTTAGTTTTTTTTTAGAAACCCAAATTTGTTTTAGTGGCTTTGGCAAACGTCACATACTGACCATTTACGGTGTTGGCAAACTTTCAGTTTGTTGTGTAGCTTTGCTTTAAGTTCAGTAAATACTACAGCGTATCACTCGGCGCGCTTCGCAGCTGTCAAGCCCAGTATTTCAAAAACAGATTCCATTATCATTATCATTATCATTATCATTATCATTATCATTATCATTATCATTATCATTATCATTATCATTATCATTATCATTATCATTATCATTATCATTATCATTATCATTATCATTATCATTATCATTATCATTATCATTATCATTATCATTATCATTATCATTATCATTATCATTATCATTATCATTATCATTATCATTATCATTATCATTATCATTATCATTATCATTATCATTATCATTATCATTATCATTATCATTATCATTATCATTATCATTATCATTATCATTATCATTATCATTATCATTATCATTATCATTATCATTATCATTATCATTATCATTATCATTATCATTATCATTATCATTATCATTATCATTATCATTATCATTATCATTATCATTATCATTATCATTATCATTATCATTATCATTATCATTATCATTATCATTATCATTATCATTATCATTATCATTATCATTATCATTATCATTATCATTATCATTATCATTATCATTATCATTATCATTATCATTATCATTATCATTATCATTATCATTATCATTATCATTATCATTATCATTATCATTATCGTTATCATTATCATTATCATTATCATTATCATTATCATTATCATTATCATTATCATTATCATTATCATTATCATTATCATTATCATTATCATTATCATTATCATTATCATTATCATTATCATTATCATTATCATTATCATTATCATTATCATTATCATTATCATTATCATTATCATTATCATTATCATTATCATTATCATTATCATTATCATTATCATTATCATTATCATTATCATTATCATTATCATTATCGTTATCATTATCATTATCATTATCATTATCATTATCATTATCATTATCATTATCATTATCATTATCATTATCATTATCATTATCATTATCATTATCATTATCATTATCGTTATCATTATCATTATCGTTATCGTTATCGTTATCGTTATCGTTATCGTTATCGTTATCGTTATCGTTATCGTTATCGTTATCGTTATCGTTATCGTTATCGTTATCGTTATCGTTATCGTTATCGTTATCGTTATCGTTATCGTTATCGTTATCGTTATCGTTATCGTTATCGTTATCGTTATCGTTATCGTTATCGTTATCGTTATCGTTATCCTATCGTTATCTTCATCGCTATCGATACCGTTATCGTTATAGTTATCGTCATCGCTATCGTTATCGTAATCGTGTCGAACTATTTCGCATATTTTGCTTATAAACCGAGCTTCAAGTCAACCGAAAAAAAAAATTTCTCCCATACAAACTTTTCTGTCGCTTTTCCGGGAGTTTTCCGACCCTAGTGCCAAATTTTCCAACATTGGAAAATGACAGCTCAATTTATTTCACTTACTATCCTTACAAACCGAATTTCAAGTCAATCGGATGAAAAATAGAGATTTGCATATCGAATTTTCCGGGAATTTTCCTTGTGGGCGGATTTTCCGAAATCGGGAAAGCACGTGCCCAATTATTTTGCATACTTAGCTTATAAACCGACTTTCAAGTCAATCGGATCAAAAACAAATTTTCCCCATACAAACTTTTGTGACGCTTTTCCAGAAATTTTCCGACCCTACGGTCGATTTTTCCAACATCGAAAAATGGCATCTCAATTTATTTCACTTACTATCCTTACAAACCGAATTTCAAGTCAATCGGATTGAAAATAGATTTTTGCATATCGAATTTTCCAAGAATTTTCCTTGTGGGCGGATTTTCCGAAATCGGGAAAACACGTGTCCAATTATTTCGCATACTTTGCTTACAAACCGAGTTTCAACACAATCGGATGAAAAATAAATTTTCCCATAGAAACTTTTCGGACGCTTTTCCGGGAATTTTCCGACCCTAAGGTCAAATTTTCCAACATCGGAAAATGGCATCTCAATTTATTTCACTTACTATCCTTACAAACCGAATTTCAAGTCAATCGGATGAAAAATAGATTTTTGCATATCGAATTTTCCAAGAATTTTCCTTGTGGGCGGATTTTCCGAAATCGGGAAAACACGTGTCCAATTATTTCGCATACTTTGCTTACAAACCGAGTTTCAACACAATCGGATGAAAAATAAATTTTCCCATAGAAACTTTTCGGACGCTTTTCCGGGAATTTTCCGACCCTAAGGTCAAATTTTCCAACATCGGAAAATGGCATCTCAATTTATTTCACTTACTATCCTTACAAACCGAATTTCAAGTCAATCGGATGAAAAATAGATTTTTGCATATCGAATTTTCCGAGAATTTTCCTTGTGGGCGGATTTTCCGAAATCGGGAAAACACGTGTCCAATTATTTTGCATACTATGCTTACAAACCGAATTTCAAGTCAATCGGATGAAAAATAAAATTTTCCCCATACAAACTTTCCCGACGCTTTTCCGGCTTTTCCGGGTGGAATTTTCCAAAACCCCGTCTTAGTACGCACTTTCACCACATAAGGAAACTCCTGTCCAAATTTCAGCCCTCTAGCTCTTACCGTTTAGGCTGTGCGATGATTGCCAATCAGTCAGTCATCGTCAGTCAGTCAGTCAGTCAGTCAGTCGCAGTCAGGACAAACTATTTTATATATAGAGAGACTAGCGTATCACCCGGCGCGCTTCGCCGCTGTCAAGCCCAGTATTTCAAAAAACAGATTCAGTTATCATTATCATTATCATCTTATCATTATCGTTATCGTTATCGTTATCGTTATCGTTATCGTTATCGTTATCGTTATCGTTATCGTTATCGTTACGTTCCGTTTCGTTCCGTTACGTTACCGTTACCGTTACCGTTACCGTTACCGTTACCGTTACCGTTACCGTTACCGTTACCGTTACCGTTACCGTTACCGTTACCGTTACCGTTACCGTTACCGTTACCGTTACCGTTACCGTTACCGTTACCGTTACCGTTACCGTTACCGTTACCGTTACCGTTACCGTTACCGTTACCGTTACCGTTACCGTTACCGTTACCGTTACCGTTACCGTTACCGTTACCGTTACCGTTACCGTTACCGTTACCGTTACCGTTACCGTTACCGTTACCGTTACCGTTACCGTTACCGTTACCGTTACCGTTACCGTTACCGTTACCGTTACCGTTACCGTTACCGTTACCGTTACCGTTACCGTTACCGTTACCGTTACCGTTACCGTTACCGTTACCGTTACCGTTACCGTTACCGTTACCGTTACCGTTACCGTTACCGTTACCGTTACGTTACCGTTACCGTTACCGTTACCGTTACCGTTACCGTTACCCGTTACCGTACCGTTACCGTTACCGTTACCGTTACCGTTACCGTTACCGTTACCGTTACCGTTACCGTTACCGTTACCGTTACCGTTACCGTTACCGTTACCGTTACCGTTACCGTTACCGTTATCGTTATCGTTATCGTTATCGTTATCGTTATCGTTATCGTTATCGTTACCGTTATCGTTATCGTTATCGTTATCGTTATCGTTATCGTTATCGTTATCGTTATCGTTATCGTTATCGTTATCGTTATCTTCATCGCTATCGTTATCGTTATCGTCATCGCTATCGTTATCGTTATCGTTATCTTCATCGCTATCGTTATCGTTATCTTCATCGCTATCGTTATCGTTATCTTCATCGCTATCGTTATCGTTATCTTCATCGCTATCGTTATCGTTATCTTCATCGCTATCGATACCGTTATCGTTATCTATAGCGTTATCTATAGCGTTATCGTAATCGTTATCGTTATCATTATAGTTATCGTCATCGCTATCGTTATCGTAATTGTGTCCAACTATTTCGCATATTTTGCTTATAAACCGAGCTTCAAGTCAACCGAAAAAAAAAATTTCTCCCATACAAACTTTTCTGTCGCTTTTCCGGGAGTTTTCCGACCCTAGTGCCAAATCTCCAACATTGGAAAATGACAGCTCAATTTATTTCACTTACTATCCTTACAAACCGAATTTCAAGTCAATCGGATGAAAAATAGAGATTTGCATATAGAATTTTCCGGGAATTTTCCTTGTGGGCGGATTTTCCGAAATCGGGAAAGCACGTGCCCAATTATTTTGCATACTTAGCTTATAAACCGACTTTCAAGTCAATCGGATTAAAAACAAATTTTCCCCATACAAACTTTTTGTGACGCTTTTCCAGGAAATTTTCCGACCCTACGGTCGATTTTTCCAACAACGGAAAAATGGCATCTCAATTTATTTCACTTACTATCCTTACAAACCGAATTTCAAGTCAATCGGATGGAAAATAGATTTTTGCATATCGAATTTTCCAAGAATTTTCCTTGTGGGCGGATTTTCCGAAATCGGGAAAACACGTGTCCAATTATTTCGCATACTTTGCTTACAAACCGAGTTTCAACACAATCGGATGAAAAATAAATTTTCCCATAGAAACTTTTCGGACGCTTTTCCGGGAATTTTCCGACCCTAAGGTCAAATTTTCCAACATCGGAAAATGGCATCTCAATTTATTTCACTTACTATCCTTACAAACCGAATTTCAAGTCAATCGGATGGAAAATAGATTTTTGCATATCGAATTTTCCAAGAATTTTCCTTGTGGGCGGATTTTCCGAAATCGGGAAAACACGTGTCCAATTATTTCGCATACTTTGCTTACAAACCGAGTTTCAACACAATCGGATGAAAAATAAAATTTTCCCCAACAAACTTTCTCGGACGCTTTTCCCACAAAGAACTTTTCTTTGTTCTAAAAAAAGCTTACAAGCAAAACTTAAAGCTCCCACACAAACTTAAAGCTAAAAAGCTACAAGCCGAGGTTTGATGGATGATCGCATCCCTCAGCAGAGTTAGTTATACTTTTACATTGGAAAACGCGACGACACCTCGAGATGGTGCAGTCTTAATAGTTATACCTTTGATTTGAAAACGCGACGACACCTCGAGATGGTGCAGTCTTAATTGTTTAACTCAACCTTTTTGTATTTGAATATATTAATAAAGAATTATATTTTTTTATTAAAAATCAATTGCAAATTCCTAATTGGCGCAGTCGGTAGGATACGTGAAGTGTTTTAAAAAGGATTTTTAAAAAAAGGATAATCGCTATCCCAGATCCAAGTGCTAGTACAAGTTGTTACAACTACCAAGGAAAATACTTAGTGCTTAAACCTTAATACGTATCCGCAAAAGAACCCGCGTAATATTAAACTAAAATCGATCACAATCAAAGCCCTCTTTAACTAGAGTGACCGCTAAACTTATGTGAAAAACTTGGTTTAAGAAAATCGCAAAACAACGAACTTCACAATCAAAGCCCTCTTTAATTAGAGTGACCGCTAAATTTATGTGAAAACAAAAGTCGATTAAAAATCGCAAAACAGTGAACTTCACAATCAAAGCCCTCTTTAACTAGAGCGACCGCTAAATTTATGTGAAAACAAAAGTCGATGAAAAATCGCAAAACTGAACTTAACTAAAACTTTCAAAACAACAAAAGCAATCATCATGCCACAAACGTCAGCAGCAGTATCAGCGCCTGTAGAAACAGTCATGCAATTGTCCGAGCAACATCTCAGCCAAGCTCTGGGACAAATTCGGCAGGTGTCTATGTTCGACGGATCTCCAGAACATCTAAGTGGATTTATCAGACGAATCGACTTCACTTTACAACTATACCCAACCAGGGATTGTCGACAACAAAATGTTTTATTTGGAGCTATCGAGATGCAAATATCTGGAGAGGCCCAACGAGTTTCGCAGCTAGCAGCAGCAAACAACTGGATGGATTTAAAAAGAGTCCTGATCGATGCCTTCAAAGTGCAGACCCCATGTGAGGAATTACTGAGGCGTCTCTACAACACACCATTCAACGGATCTATTCGTAAGTTCGTAGAAGAACTAGAACATAAGTCTTTTGTTATTGCAAATAAATTGACTTTAGAAGACAATCAGATAAACACAATGATTTACACAAATGCAATGAACAATACGATAAAAGATGTAATTATGAAAAAACTTCCTGATAGATTATTTATGCAATTGGCTAGGCACGATATAACGACTATCAGTAAATTAAAACAAACAGCTCAAAAAGAAGGTGTTTACGATAATGTAATTTCCGATCGAGCAAAAGCTCAAAATTATTCAAATGGTCCTTCAACTTCTAAAGGAACCAATCAAAAACATAATGACAAGCAAGGTAATAAGGGAAATTATCAATCTCAAACAAATCAAAATTTTAACAAAGGTTATAAAGGTAACTTTCAAAATCAGTTTTCGCTTGAAAGTAACGCCCAAGCACAGCAGGAATTTCAACAGAAATTAAACCAGGGTAGAAACCAAAATCCCATAAATTTTCAACAAAACCCATCTTCATTTGTTTCCCCAAATCCACCTGTTAAAAGGCAGCGTGAAAGTACAAGTGGTCATCAAAGAATGGACACCAATGAAAATTTTCATCAAGCAGCCTCGGATTCGGAAGTAGAGGAAGACGAAGAACAAACCCATACATCAACTTAATTCTTAATAATAAAAGATTAAGGTGCATAATAGACACAGGGTCGTCTATTAATTTGATGAATATTAATTATCTAAACTTTCCAATAAAAAATAACCCACTAGATGTACACACCATAAATGGTTCAGTAAAGCTTAAACAAAGCAATACATTAAAACCCAGCAAACTTTGCCCGACCCATCAAAGATTTTATTTACATCATTTTTCACAAAATTATGATATTTTACTTGGTCGAGAATTTTTGGAAGACTCCAATGCAATAATTGACCATAGTGAAAGAACAGTAACCCTAAACAATTTTACTTTCTTTATGAAATATAAAGATGAAGAAGTAAACCCATCTAAGGACAAGACCGCATACGAATGCCTTGATCCGCCACAAACAGAAGACGAACATATAGTGTTCGCAATAAATAATGAGTTACACGAATGTAACGAATTTCGTTTAGAACACCTAAACGAGGAAGAAAAACAAAAACTTACCAAAGTTCTCTTTGAGTTTAGTGACATTCAGTACAAAGAAGGTGAAAATTTGACTTTTACAAGTACAATTAAGCATGTCATAAAAACTAAACACGAAGATCCAATTTATAAAAACCATATAAATACCCTCAAACTTTTGACGAAGAAGTCGAGAATAAAATAAGAGATATGCTTGAACAAGGCATTATCAGAAAATCAAACTCTCCTTATTGCTCGCCTATTTGGATTGTTCCAAAGAAGCTTGATGCATCAGGACGAAAGAAATACAGAATAGTCAATGACTATCGAGACGTTAATGAAAACACAATAAGTGATAAATACCCTATCCCGATCATGGATGACATACTTGACAAACTTGAATGGACATTACGAGTACACTCGAATGCCTTTTGGCTTGAAAAACGCACCAGCAACTTTCCAACGGTGCATGAACAATCTTCTTGAAGATTTAATCTACAAAGATTGTCTTGTATACATGGACGATATAATAGTTTTTTCTACTTCATTAGAAGAACATTTGTTTAGTGGCACATGCCGCACAGTCTAACACGCGCCGAAAGCTGAACGTTGAGAAGCTGCAACCACAACGGACATCCGAAGCCTACTCAGCAAAACTCATCCAGCTGCTCAGGGAAACCTCACCTGGCCCTTCTGGTGTAGACGAATAGTGGAAGCATATTTCACACTCTATGAGTACAGCTGCCAAGGAGATTCTCGGGTTTGCCGAAAACTCCCGAAAACAGTCATGGAACGATGATGAGTGCCGCCGCGCTACTGCAGAGAAAGACGCTGCCTACAGGAGAACTCTGCAGTCTGGAGCAACGCGGGCTGTTAAGGAGCGATACCGGGAGAAAAGGAGAGAGGAGAAGCGCCTTTTCATAAGGAAGAAAAATGAGCTGGAAAAGCGCATGAGGGAGGAAGTCGAAGTGCTGTTCGGAAGGATTGAGACTCGAAAATTCTACCAAAAGATAAGGCAACTATCCGAAGGTTTTAAGCCCAGATTCACACTATTGAAGGACGAGCACGGAAATCTGGTCAGAAATCCGGAAGTGGCACTAGACAAATGGAGAAACTATTTCTCTAACCTGCTGGGAGGTGATGACGAACATAATGCCGCCTCTGGGGAAGTAGCGTCACCACCAATCGATAACATAGAGATAGATCCGCCGGACCATAATGAAGTCTTGTTAGCCATAAAAAGGCTAGGTAAGGTTAGGTTGCGATGGCTGAGAGCGACAAGTCGCTCTCCCACTTAGGCCACGAGGGCCCGTTGGGATGCCATATATTCCCTGTTAAACCCTAGGGTTGTGTTCGGCACTGAACCATTGTGTGGACTGAATGTAATTAATTAGAGCTGGGATCTCTATGTCGGATGTCTCCGATAGGTTGAGTAGGAGGGGTTGACCAAGAAACCTAAGTCTCTTCCTACTTAAAGCGGGGCAATGACACAGAAGGTGCTGTACCGTTTTCTCCTTTTCTTCAAATCTGCAACTTCTACAGAAATCAAAGTGTTGTACGCCTAGGCGTGCTGCGTGCCTGCCTATAAGACAGTGACCCGTCAAGGCCCCTACTAGAAGTGTACGGTAACCAGTTTATGAGTGAGGCTGGGTGGAAAACGTAAGAGGGAGCGCACGCGGGAATTTTCCGGCTCTTGCTCGTCGGCAAATGGGGTGGAGTTTTTGCTACCCTCCTACAGTGGGCCTATACGAATATATTTATTTTAATTTTCGCGTGCTAAGACAAGCAAATAAACAAAACCGGAGAGATCACACCTATTTGGGAAAACACACTAAGAGGGTCTACTATACTTGGCCTATGGGATTAGCGGAACCTCTGTTCTTGTGAGGTGATACGCCCGCCCTTCCTTGGTCACTCGTCGCCACAAAGATCAACAAACTTTTAAAAATTTAAAACATTATAAATTCTATTTATTGCTAATAAAAAAAACTAAAAGCTAATGTAATCATAGTGACTAAAGAACTAAAATGTTGCAGGTTAAAATGGAAGATTAAATATATATAAAAAAAAGGGACATATAAATAAATATAAATATACTAGAAAATCCCGGCTTGCTTCGCTGCGCCGCCGTCAGTTAAGCTATTTTAACCGATAAGATTATCAGATTTTCTTTTCCGACTTGGGGGTGGTTTTTACAAATCGGAAAATATTTGACCGTATCTTACATATATCGTCTGAAAGCAGATATTAACTCTTATGCCCCTTCCGCGGTTAAAAATAGTCTCTCCTGACATTTCCGATCTTGGTGGTGAACTTTTCAAATTTAAAGCTTACAAATACAATTTGATAAAGATGGGCCAACAAATAACATTTTCCACCGATTCTCCAACCATTCTTCAAAGTTGCATTGCATCCGGATGAACGCTATAATTTTTTAAATTTCGCAGATTGTGCACCATTTTCCGCCCATTTCTTCTGCTTAAAAACCTTCCGGGCAAGCGTCTAGCCAATCCCCAAAGTTTCACCGAGATTAAGAATTTTGCATATTTTGCGGTTTTTGGACCATTTTCCACCTCCATGTCCACCTACAGGTCCACCTCCATGGACACCTCCATGGGCACCTCCATGGCCACCTCCAAGGCCACGTCCATGGCCACCTCCATGGCCACCTTCATGGCCACCTCCATAGCCACCACCATGGACACCTTCGTGGCCACCTCCATGGCCACCTCCATAGCCACCTCCATAGCCACACCTGGATACCCCAAGCCACCGCCATGGCCACCTCCATGGCCACCTCAATGGCCACTTTCAGGTCCACGTCCACTTCCACGTCCAGTTCCAGTGCCATCTCCAGGTCGAGGTCCAGGTCCCGCACACAGCCAGTACAATGAAAAACGGCAGCCCGAGTTACTGTTATTTCGTTATTTCTTATACTATCCTTACAAACCAAGTTTAAAGCAAATCGTATGAAAATAGGTTTTTGTCTGCTGAGTTTTCCGACCCTAAGGTCAAATTTTTCAACTTCAGAAAATAACATTACAAATTATATCACTTACTATCCTTACAAACCGAATTTCAAGTCAATCAGATGAAAAAAAAAGATTTTGCATTTTGTCGATATGCCCGGAATTTTCCCGTGAAATTTTCCCTTGCGCGCAGATTTTTCGAAATTTCGGGAAAATACGTGTCCAATTATTTATCATACTTTGCTTACAAACCGAAATTCAAGTCAATCGGACGAAAAATAAAATTCTCACAATACAGACTTTCCAAAGCTTTTCCAGGGAATTTTCCTAGTTGAATTTCCCATCATCGAAAAATCACATTTCACTTTACTACCCTTACAAACAGAATTTCAAATCAATCCGATGAATAATAGATTTTGGTATATCGAATTTCCCGCGAATTTTCCTTGCGGGCAGATTTTCCTAAAAAATCGGGAAAAACGTGTCCAATTATTTCGCATACTTCGCTTACAAACCCAGTTTCAAGTCAATGGGATGAAAAAAAAAATTTTCCCATTCAAACTTTTCCGACGCTTTTCCTGGAATTTTCCGACCCTACGGTTGAATTTTCCAACATCGAAAAATCGCATTTCAATTTCTTTCACTTACTGTCCTTACAATCCGAATTTCAAGTCAATCGGATGAAACACAAAAATTTACCCATAAAAACTTTCCGCGAATTTCCCAACCGTACAGTCGAATTTTCCACCATTAGAAAATCACATATCAATTTATTTCACTTACTGTCCTTACAAAACGAATTTCAAGTCAATCGGATGGAAAATAGATTTTTGCATATCGAATTTCCCAAGAATTTTCCTTGTGGGCGGATTTTCCGAAATCGGGAAAATACGTGTCCAATTATTTCGCATACAATGCTTACAAACCGAATTTCAAGTCAATCGGATGAAAAATAAAATTTTCCCCATACAAACTTTCCCGACGCTTTTCCGGGAATTTTCCGACCCTACGGTCGAATTTTCCAGCATCGGAAAATCACATTTCAATTTAATTCATTTACAGTCTTTACAACCCGAATTTCAAGTCAATCGGATGAAAAATAAAATTTTTCCCATACAAACTTTCCCGACGCTTTTCCGGGAACTTTCCGATCCTACGGTTGAATTTTCCAACATCGAAAAATCGAATTTCAATTTCTTTCACTTACTGTCCTCACAATCCGAATTTCAAGTCAATCGGATGAAACACAAAAATTTACCCATAAAAACTTTTCCGCGAATTTCCCAACCGTACGGTCGAATTTACCAGCATTAGAAAATCACATATCAATTTATTTCATTTACTGTCCTTACAATCTGAGTTTCAAGTCAATCGGATGAAAAATTAAATTTTCCCCCATACAAACTTTTCCGACGCTTTTCCGGGAATTTTCCGACCCTACGGTCGAATTTTCCAGGTACTGTTACTGTTATTTCGTTATTTCTTATACTATCCTTACAAACCAAGCTTAAAGCCAATCGTATGAAAATAGGTTTTTGTCTGCTGAGTTTTCCGACCCTAAGGTCAAATTTTCCAACTTCAGAAAATAACATTACAAATTATATCACTTACTATCCTTACAAACCGAATTTCAAGTCAATCAGATGAAAAAAAAGATTTTGCATATTTCGATATGCCCGGGAATTTTCCCGGGAATTTTCCTTGCGCGCAGATTTTTCGAAATCGGGAAAATACGTGTCCAATTATTTATCATACTTTGCTTACAAACCGAAATTCAAGTCAATCGGACGAAAAAATAAAATTCTCACAATACAGAATTTTCCAAAGCTTTTCCAGGAAATTTTCCAATTTCCCATCATCGAAAAAATCACATTTCACTTACTACCCTTACAAACAGAATTTCAAATCAATCCGATGAATAATAGATTTTGGTATATCGAATTTCCCGCGAATTTTCCTTGCGGGCAGTTTTTCCGAAATCGGGAAAAAACGTGTCCAATTATTTCGTATACTTCGCTTACAAACCCAGTTTCAAGTCAATGGGATGAAAAAAAAAATTTTCCCATTCAAACTTTTCCGACGCTTTTCCTGGAATTTTCCGACCCTACGGTTGAATTTTCCAACATCGAAAAATCGCATTTCAATTTCTTTCACTTACTGTCCTTACAATCCGAATTTCAAGTCAATCGGATGAAACACAAAAATTTACCCATAAAAACTTTTCCGCGAATTTCCCAACCGTACAGTCGAATTTTCCAGCATTAGAAAATCACATATCAATTTATTTCATTTACTGTCCTTACAATCCGAATTGGCAAGTCAATCGGATGAAAATTAAATTTTCCCCCATACAAACTTTTCCGACGCTTTTTCGGGAATTTTCCGACCCTACTGTCGAATTTTCCAGCATTAGAAAATCACATATCAATTTATTTCATTTACTGTCCTTACAAACCGAATTTCAAGTCAATTGGATGAAAAAATAGATTTTAGCATATCGAATTTCCCAAGAATTTTCCTTGTGGGCGGATTTTCCGAAATCGGGAAAATACGTGTCATTTATTTTGCATACTATGCTTACAAACCGAATTTCAAGTCAATCGGATGAAAAATAAAATTTTCCCCATACAAACTTTCCCGTCGCTTTTCCGGGAATTTTCCGACCCTACGGTCGAATTTTCCAGCATCGGAAAATCACATTTCAATTTAATTCATTTACAGTCTTTACAACCCGAATTTCAAGTCAATCGGATGAAAAATAAAATTTTTCCCATACAAACTTTCCCGCTTTTCCGGGAACTTTCCGATCCTACGGTTGAATTTTCCAACATCGAAAAATCGAATTTCAATTTCTTTCACTTACTGTCCTTACAATCCGAATTTCAAGTCAATCGGATGAAACACAAAAATTTACCCATAAAAACTTTTCCGCGAATTTCCCAACCGTACGGTCGAATTTTCCAGCATTAGAAAATCACATATCAATTTATTTCATTTACTGTCCTTACAATCCGAATTTCAAGTCAATCGGATGAAAAATTAAATTTTCCCAATACAAACTTTTCCGACGCTTTCCGGGAATTTTCCGACCCTACGGTCGAATTTTCCAGCATCGGAAAATCACATTTCAATTTCTTTCATTTACTGTCCTTACAAACCGAATTTCAAGTCAATCGGATGAAAAATAGATTTTTGCATATCGAATTTCCCAAGAATTTTCCTTGTGGGCGGATTTTCCGAAATCGGGAAAACACGTGTCCCATTATTTCGCATACTTTGCTTACAAACCGAGTTTCAACACAATCGGATGAAAAATAAATTTTCCCATAGAAACTTTTCGGACGCTTTTCCGGGAATTTTCCGACCCTAAGGTCAAATTTTTCAACATCGGAACATCTCAATTTATTTCACTTACTATCCATACAAACCGAATTTCAAGTCAATCGGATGAAAAATAAATTTTTGCTTATCGAATTTTCCGAGAATTTTTCTTGTGGGCGGATTTTCCGAAATCAGGAAAACACGTGTCCAATTATTTTGTTA
>JAEIFV010001814.1:0-16922 GCA_018904265.1 Lordiphosa collinella | reverse complement strand
CCAGTAATAAGAAAACTCAATCCAAATTTTTGCGCCCCTCTACTTTACCGTTTAGGCTCTGCGACGATCACCAGTCAGTCAGGCTGAACAGTTTTATATATATTCAGGTGTGTTAAAAATCCAGCTTGCTTCGCTGCGCCGCCGTCAGTTAAGCTTATTTTAACCGATAATTATCTGTTTTTCTTTTTCCGACTTGGGGTGGGATTTCACAAAATCGGAAAAAATATTTGACCGTATCTTACACATCGGTTGAAAGCAGAGATTAACCTTGTTCTCCAAGTGTTTAAAAATAAAGTCTCTCCTGACATTTGCAATCTTGGTATGAACTTTTCAAATTTAAAGTTACAAACACAATTTGATAAAGATCGGCCATCAAATAACATTTTCTACCAATTCTCCAACCATTCTTCAAAGTTGCATTGCATCCGGATGAACGCTATATTTTTCAAATTTCGCAGATTGTGCACCATTTTCCGCCCATTTCTTCTGCTTAAAACCTTCCGGGTCAGCGTCTACCCAATCCCCAAAGTTTCACCGAGATTAAGAATTTTGCAAATATTGCGGTTTTTGGACCATTTTCCACCTCCATGAGCCACCTCCATAGCCACCTCCATAGCCACCCACCACCTCATACACCTTCATGGCCACCTCCATGGCCACCCACCATGGTTCCTCCATGTCCACCTCCTGGCCACCCTCCATGGCCACCTCCATGGCAGGCCACCTCCACGGCCACCTCCATGGTTACCTCCATGGCCACCCCCAATGGCCACTTTCAGGTCCACGTCCACTTCCATGTCCACAGGTCCAGTGCTGGCTCCAGGTCGAGGTCCAGGTCCCGCACAGCCAGTACAATGAAAACTGCAGCCCGAGTTACTGTTCACTTTTGGTATTTCTATTGAAATTGCCCCCAAGTTTTCTTCAAGCTCTTGAAACTTTTGTAAAAACTCTTTATGCCCTTCCGGTGACATTTTTACCGATAACAATTGTTTGTCAGCAACACTCGCCTAGGCTGTCCACTAGAGCATAAATTTCTTCCAATTTTTTCCATGCCAACTAGACGATTCACAGTGCTTTATATTATTGATCTGACTTTTACACATAACAAAATCATCGCGAGCGCCTTTGATCTTTGAGCCTAAATGCAGCTTTCATTAATCGTGGCCAGTTCACTAAGAATCAGTTCTCCACTAACTATCTGCCACAAGTCATTTTGTATAAGTATGCTCTTTCATAAGCACTTCCCATATAGCATAATTGCTGTCATCAAGTTTTTCAGATATTGAAATTCATATTTCCACTCATTTTCGCAGTTCTTCGTACCACTGTACCACAAGTTTTTTTTTTTTTTTTTTTTTTTTATTTGGGTACACTCTGGCTTTTGTTGATGTTGGCAATGCTAGTTCTCTTAGTCTCTCTCAAATTTTTATTGTTTTCGCAAGCGCGTGTTATGATGAAGTTAAATTTCTTTCTCTTGTCTTTTGATTTGTCTTAATAGTTTGGCTCGATGGGGGTGTTTTATCAGTAATTAAGCCAGCTATGCCCCCTTTTCACAGCAGATACACTTGCTAAAACTATTTACTTAGCACACAGCCCTAGGAACCACACAGCTCCTGAGTTTATAACACAGTTATACACACGCTGATTGTCACACACAGTTATACAGACTCAGTTCTTGGAAATAAAATAATTTTTGCACAAAGCTTTCCAGAACTTTAAATTTAGTCTCAAAATGCTGATCTTTTTGGTTGTGTCGCCCACACCACTTTAATGCGTAAACTGATTCACACAGAAACAAAACTGCGCACTAGAAAACTCCGATCTCAGCATACAGCAAAACTTACCGTTCATGCACAACTCTGCTTTGTGCATACACATATAGACTGCCAATGCCTCTGCCTGGGCCACCGGCAATGTTTTCTTTTTGATTTTAAACGATTTTCACTTAATTTCCTGGTCCTCGGACTTATTAGAGTCCTGGGCCCATATCCTGTTAGAGGGGTAGTCGAGGATCTTTATATGCAGTGGATCTTTATTCAGGATTAATAGTGATTATAAACTTAGTATGTATGTGTGGCTCTGCTTCAACACAACTGAAGCGCACGACGTTTGGCGAGAGACTCCCTCTGGAGTGGTAGGTTTAGAGCACGCAAGTCATAGGTGTGGTGGGAATACCATGAGCAGTGTTGCATATCGTTAACAAGGTCCAGTTCCCGCACACAGCCAGTACAATGAAAAACGGCAGCCCGAGCTAATGTTATTTCGTTATTTCTTATACTATCCCTCTTCAAACCAAGTTTAAAGCCAATCGTATGAAAATAGGTTTTTGTCTGCTGAGTTTTCAGACCCTAAGGTCAAATTTTCCAACTTCAGAAAATAACATTACAAATTATATCATTTACTATCCTTACAAACCGAATTTCAAGTCAATGATCAAAAAAAAAACGATTCTGGCATACCGAATTTCCGGGAATTTTCTTTGCGCGCAGATTTTTCGAAATCGGGAAAATACGTGTCCAATTATTTATCATACTTTTGCTTTGAAAACCGAAATTGAACAATCGACGACAAATAAAATCCCACCATACAGGCTTTTCACGCTTTTCCGGGAATTTTCCAATTTCCAATCATTGAAAAATCACATTTCAATTCATTTCACTTACTATCCTTACAAACACAACTCCAAATCAATCCGATGAATAATAGATTTTGGCATATCGAATTTCCCGGTATTTTCCTTGCGGGCAGATTTTCCGAAATCGGGAAAAAACGTGTCCAATTATTTTCTGTATACTTCGCTTACAAACCAGTTTCAAGTCAATCGGATGAAAAATAAAAATTTACCCCTAAAAAATCACATTTTGTTTCACTTCACTGTCCTTACAAATCGAATTTCAAGTCAGTAGGGATCAAAAATAGATTTTTGCATACCTAATTTTCCGAGAATTTTCCTTGGCCGATTTTCCGAAATAGGAAAACAAGTGTCCAATTATTTTGCATACTATGCCTACAAACCGAATTTCAAGTCAATCAGATAAAAAATTATCATTATCATTATCATTATCATTATCATTATCATTATCATTATCATTATCATTATCATTATCATTATCATTATCATTATCATTATCATTATCATTATCATTATCATTATCATTATCATTATCATTATCATTATCATTATCATTATCATTATCATTATCATTATCATTATCATTATCATTATCATTATCATTATCATCATTATCATTATCATTATCATTATCATTATCATTATCATTATCATTATCATTATCATTATCATTATCATTATCATTATCATTATCATTATCATTATCATTATCATTATCATTATCATTATCATTATCATTATCATTATCATTATCATTATCATTATCATTATCATTATCATTATCATTATCATTATCATTATCATTATCATTATCATTATCATTATCATTATCATTATCATTATCATTATCATTATCATATATCATTATCATTATCATTATCATTATCATTATCATTATCATTATCATCATTATCATTATCATTATCATTATCATTATCATTATCATTATCATTATCATTATCATTATCATTATCATTATCATTATCATTATCATTATCATTATCATTATCATTATCATTATCATTATCATTATCATTATCATTATCATTATCATTATCATTATCATTATCATTATCATTATCATTATCATTATCATTATCATTATCATTATCATTATCATTATCATTATCATTATCATTATCATTATCATTATCATTATCATTATCATTATCATTATCATTATCATTATCATTATCATTATCATTATCATTATCATTATCATTATCATTATCATTATCATTATCATTATCATTATCATTATCATTATCATTATCATTATCATTATCATTATCATTATCATTATCATTATCATTATCATTATCATTATCATTATCATTATCATTATCATTATCATTATCATTATCATTATCATTATCATTATCATTATCATTATCATTATCATTATCATTATCATTATCATTATCATTATCATTATCATTATCATTATCATTATCATTATCATTATCATTATCATTATCATTATCATTATCATTATCATTATCATTATCATTATCATTATCATTATCATTATCATTATCATTATCATTATCATTATCATTATCATTATCATTATCATTATCATTATCATTATCATTATCATTATCATTATCATTATCATTATCATTATCATTATCATTATCATTATCATTATCATTATCATTATCATTATCATTATCATTATCATTATCATTATCATTATCATTATCATTATCATTATCGTATCATTATCATTATCATTATCATTATCATTATCATTATCATTATCATTATCATTATCATTATCATTATCATTATCATTATCATTATCATTATCATTATCATTATCATTATCATTATCATTATCATTATCATTATCATTATCATTATCATTATCATTATCATTATCATTATCATTATCATTATCATTATCATTATCATTATCATTATCATTATCATTATCATTATCATTATCATTATCATTATCATTATCATTATCATTATCATTATCATTATCATTATCATTATCATTATCATTATCATTATCATTATCATTATCATTATCATTATCATTATCATTATCATTATCATTATCATTATCATTATCATTATCATTATCATTATCATTATCATTATCATTATCATTATCATTATCATTATCATTATCATTATCATTATCATTATCATTATCATTATCATTATCATTATCATTATCATTATCATTATCATTATCATTATCATTATCATTATCATTATCATTATCATTATCATTATCATTATCATTATCATTATCATTATCATTATCATTATCATTATCATTATCATTATCATTATCATTATCATTATCATTATCATTATCATTATCATTATCATTATCATTATCATTATCATTATCATTATCATTATCATTATCATTATCATTATCATTATCATTATCATTATCATTATCATTATCATTATCATTATCATTATCATTATCATTATCATTATCATTATCATTATCATTATCATTATCATTATCATTATCATTATCATTATCATTATCATTATCATTATCATTATCATTATCATTATCATTATCATTATCATTATCATTATCATTATCATTATCATTATCATTATCATTATCATTATCATTATCATTATCATTATCATTATCATTATCATTATCATTATCATTATCATTATCATTATCATTATCATTATCATTATCATTATCATTATCATTATCATTATCATTATCATTATCATTATCATTATCATTATCATTATCATTATCATTATCATTATCATTATCATTATCATTATCATTATCATTATCATTATCATTATCATTATCATTATCATTATCATTATCATTATCATTATCATTATCATTATCATTATCATTATCATTATCATTATCATTATCATTATCATTATCATTATCATTATCATTATCATTATCATTATCATTATCATTATCATTATCATTATCATTATCATTATCATTATCATTATCATTATCATATATCATTATCATTATTATCATTATCATTATCATTATCATTATCATTATCATTATCATTATCATTATCATTATCATTATCATTATCATTATCATTATCATTATCATTATCATTATCATTATCATTATCATTATCATTATCATTATCATTATCATTATCATTATCATTATCATTATCATTATCATTATCATTATCATTATCATTATCATTATCATTATCATTATCATTATCATTATCATTATCATTATCATTATCATTATCATTATCATTATCATTATCATTATCATTATCATTATCATTATCATTATCATTATCATTATCATTATCATTATCATTATCATTATCATTATCATTATCATTATCATTATCATTATCATTATCATTATCATTATCATTATCATTATCATTATCATTATCATTATCATTATCATTATCATTATCATTATCATTATCATTATCATTATCATTATCATTATCATTATCATTATCATTATCATTATCATTATCATTATCATTATCATTATCATTATCATTATCATTATCATTATCATTATCATTATCATTATCATTATCGTTATCGTTATCATTATCGTTATCGTTATCGTTATCGTTATCGTTATCGTTATCGTTATCGTTATCGTTATCGTTATCGTTATCGTTATCGTTATCGTTATCGTTATCGTTATCGCTATCGATACCGTTATCGTTATCGTTATCGTTATCTTCATTATCGTTCGTTATCGTTATCGTTATCTTCATCGCTATCGATACCGTTATCGTTATCGTTATCGTTATCGTTATCGTTATCGTTATCTTCATCGCTATCGATACCGTTATCGTTATCGTTATCGTTATCGTCATCGCTATCGTTATCGTTATCGTTATCGTTATCGTTATCGTTATCGTAATCGTGTCGAACTATTTCGCATTTTTTGCTTATAAACCGAGCTTCAAGTTAACCGAAAAAAAAATTTCTCCCATACAAACTTTTCTGTCGCTTTTCCGGGAGTTTTCCGACCCTAGTGCCAAATTTTCCAACATTGGAAAATGACAGCTCAATTTATTTCACTTACTATCCTTACAAACCGAATTTCAAGTCAATCGGATGAAAAATAGAGATTTGCATATCGAATTTTCCGGGAATTTTCCTTGTGGGCGGATTTTCCGAAATCGGGAAAGCACGTGCCCAATTATTTTGCATACTTAGCTTATAAACCGACTTTCAAGTCAATCGGATCAAAAACGAATTTTCCCCATACAAACTTTTGTGACGCTTTTCCAGAAATTTTCCGACCCTACGGTCGATTTTTCCAACATCGAAAAATGGCATCTCAATTTATTTCACTTACTATCCTTACAAACCGAATTTCAAGTCAATCGGATGAAAAATAGAGATTTGCATATCGAATTTTCCGGGAATTTTCCTTGTGGGCGGATTTTCCGAAATCGGGAAAGCACGTGCCCAATTATTTTGCATACTTAGCTTATAAACCGACTTTCAAGTCAATCGGATCAAAAACAAATTTTCCCCATACAAACTTTTGTGACGCTTTTCCAGAAATTTTCCGACCCTACGGTCGATTTTTCCAACATCGAAAAATGGCATCTCAATTTATTTCACTTACTATCCTTACAAACCGAATTTCAAGTCAATCGGATTGAAAATAGATTTTTGCATATCGAATTTTCCAAGAATTTTCCTTGTGGGCGGATTTTCCGAAATCGGGAAAACACGTGTCCAATTATTTCGCATACTTTGCTTACAAACCGAGTTTCAACACAATCGGATGAAAAATAAATTTTCCCATAGAAACTTTTCGGACGCTTTTCCGGGAATTTTCCGACCCTAAGGTCAAATTTTCCAACATCGGAAAATGGCATCTCAATTTATTTCACTTACTATCCTTACAAACCGAATTTCAAGTCAATCGGATGAAAAATAGAGATTTGCATATCGAATTTTCCGGGAATTTTCCTTGTGGGCGGATTTTCCGAAATCGGGAAAGCACGTGCCCAATTATTTTGCATACTTAGCTTATAAACCGACTTTCAAGTCAATCGGATCAAAAACACATTTTCCCCATACAAACTTTTGTGACGCTTTTCCAGAAAATTTCCGACCCTACGGTCGATTTTTCCAACATCGAAAAATGGCATCTCAATTTATTTCACTTACTATCCTTACAAACCGAATTTCAAGTCAATCGGATTGAAAATAGATTTTTGCATATCGAATTTTCCAAGAATTTTCCTTGTGGGCGGATTTTCCGAAATCGGGAAAACACGTGTCCAATTATTTCGCATACTTTGCTTACAAACCGAGTTTCAACACAATCGGATGAAAAATAAATTTTCCCATAGAAACTTTTCGGACGCTTTTCCGGGAATTTTCCGACCCTAAGGTCAAATTTTCCAACATCGGAAAATGGCATCTCAATTTATTTCACTTACTATCCTTACAAACCGAATTTCAAGTCAATCGGATGGAAAATAGATTTTTGCATACCGAATTTTCCAAGAATTTTCCTTGTGGGCGGATTTTCCGAAATCGGGAAAACACGTGTCCAATTATTTCGCATACTTTGCTTACAAACCGAGTTTCAACACAATCGGATGAAAAATAAATTTTCCCATAGAAACTTTTCGGACGCTTTTCCGGGAATTTTCCGACCCTAAGGTCAAATTTTCCAACATCGGAAAATGGCATCTCAATTTATTTCACTTACTATCCTTACAAACCGAATTTCAAGTCAATCGGATGAAAAATAGATTTTTGCATATCGAATTTTCCGAGAATTTTCCTTGTGGGCGGATTTTCCGAAATCGGGAAAACACGTGTCCAATTATTTTGCATACTATGCTTACAAACCGAATTTCAAGTCAATCGGATGAAAAATAAAATTTTCCCCATACAAACTTTCCCGACGCTTTTCCGGCTTTTCCGGGTGGAATTTTCCAAAACCCCGTCTTAGTACGCACTTTCACCACATAAGGAAACTCCTGTCCAAATTTCAGCCCTCTAGCTCTTACCGTTTAGGCTGTGCGATGATTGCCAATCAGTCAGTCAGTCAGTCAGGACAACTTTTTTATATATAGAGACTAGCAAATATCCCGGCTTGCTTCGCTGCGCCGCCGTCAGTTAAGCTATTTTAACCGATAAGAGTATCAGTTTTTCTTTTCCGACTTGGGGGTGGATTTCACAAATCGGAAAATATTTGACCGTATCTTACATACATCGGCTGAAAGCAGAGATTAACTCTTATGCCCCTTCCGCGGTTAAAAATAAAGTCTCTCCTGACATTTCCGATCTTGGTGGTGAACTTTTCAAATTTAAAGCTTACAAACACAATTTGATAAAGATCGGCCAACAAATAACATTTTCCACCAATTCTCCAACCATTCCTCAAAGTTGCATTGCATCCGGATGAACGCTATAATTTTTCAAATTTCGCAGATTGTGCACCATTTTCCGCCCATTTCTTCTGCTTAAAAACCTTCCGGGCAAGCGTCTAGCCAATCCCCAAAGTTTCACCGAGATTAAGAATTTTGCAAATATTGCGGTTTTTGGACCATTTTCCACCTCCATGTCCACCTACAGGTCCACCTCCATGGACACCTCCATGGCCACCTCCATGGCCACCTCCATGGCCACCTCCATGGCCACCACCATGGCCACCTCCATGGCCACCTCCATGGCCACCTCCATGGCCACCTCCATGGCCACCTCCTGGCCACCTCCATGGCCCCTCAGCTGGTTACCTCCATGGCCACCTCAATGGCCACTTTCAGGTCCACGTCACTTCCACGTCCAGGTCCAGTGCCATCTCCAGGTCGAGGTCCAGGTCCCGCACACAGCCAGTACAATGAAAAACGGCAGCCCGAGTTACTGTTATTTCGTTATTTCTTATACTATCCCTACAAACCAAGTTTAAAGCCAATCGTATGAAAATAGGTTTTTGTCTGCTGAGTTTTCCGACCCTAAGGTCAAATTTTCCAACTTCAGAAAATAACATTACAAATTATATCACTTACTATCCTTACAAACCGAATTTCAAGTCAATCGGATGAAAAAAAAGATTTTGCATATCGAATTTCCCGGGAATTTTCCTTGCGCGCAGATTTTTCGAAATCGGGAAAATACGTGTCCAATTATTTCTCATACTTTGCTTACAAACCGAAATTCAAGTCAATCGGATGACAAAAAAAATTTTCACCATACAAACTTTTCCGACGCTTTTCCGGGAATTTTCCACCCATCTTCCCATCATCGAAAAATCACATTTCAATTTATTTCACTTACTATCCTTACAAACCGAATTTCAAATCAATCCGATGAAAAATAGATTTTGGCATATCGAATTTCCCGGGAATTTTCCTTGTGGGCGGATTTTCCGAAATCGGGAAAAACGTGTCCAATTATTTCGTATGCTTCGCTTACAAACCCAGTTTCAAGTCAATCGGATAAAAAAAAAATTTTCCCAATACAAACTTTTCCGACGCTTTTCCGGGAATTTTCCGACCCTACGGTCGAATTTTCCAGCATCGGAAAATCACATTTCAATTTATTTCACTTACTGTCCTTACAAACCGAGTTTCAAGTCAATCGGATGAAAAATAAAAATTCATTTTCCCATTGAAAAACTTTTCCGACGCTTATTTCGGGAATTTTTCCGACTTCCTACGGTCGAATTTTCCAACATCGGAAAATCGCATTTCAATTTATTTCACTTACTGTCCTTACAAACCGAATTTCAAGTCAATCGGATGAAAAATAGATTTTTGCATATCGAATTTTCCGAGAATTTTCCTTGTGGGCGGATTTTCCGAAATCGGGAAAACACGTGTCCCATTATTTTGCATACTATTCGACTTTCAATTTTATCACTTACTGCCTTACAAACCGAATTTCAAGTCAATCGGATGAAAAATAAAAATTTTCCCCATACAAACTTTTCCGACGCTTTTCCGGGAATTTCCCGACCCTACGGTCGAATTTTCCAGCATCGGAAAAATCACATTTCAATTTATTTCACTTACTGTCCTTACAAACCGAATTTCAAGTCAATCGGATGAAAAATAGATTTTTGCATATCGAATTTTCCGAGAATTTTCCTTGTGGGCGGATTTTCCGAAATCGGGAAAACACGTGTCCAATTATTTTGCATACTATGCTTACAAACCGAATTTCAAGTCAATCGGATGAAAAATAAAATTTTCCCCATACAAACTTTCCCGACGCTTTTCCGGCTTTTCCGGGTGGAATTTTCCAAAACCCCGTCTTAGTACGCACTTTCACCACATAAGGAAACTCCTGTCCAAATTTCAGCCCTCTAGCTCTTACCGTTTAGGCTGTGCGATGATTGCCAATCAGTCAGTCAGTCAGTCAGGTCAGAACAGTTTTATATATCAGTAGAGACTAACTAAATATCCCGGCTTGCTTCGCTGCGCCGCCGTCAGTTAAGCTATTTTAACCGATAAGAGTATCAGTTTTTCTTTTCCGACTTGGGGGTGGATTTCACAAATCGGAAAATATTTGACCGTATCTTACATACATCGGCTGAAAGCAGAGATTAACTCTTATGCCCCTTCCGCGGTTAAAAATAAAGTCTCTCCTGACATTTCCGATCTTGGTGGTGAACTTTTCAAATTTAAAGCTTACAAACACAATTTGATAAAGATCGGCCAACAAATAACATTTTCCACCAATTCTCCAACCATTCCTCAAAGTTGCATTGCATCCGGATGAACGCTATAATTTTTCAAATTTCGCAGATTGTGCACCATTTTCCGCCCATTTCTTCTGCTTAAAAACCTTCCGGGCAAGCGTCTAGCCAATCCCCAAAGTTTCACCGAGATTAAGAATTTTGCAAATATTGCGGTTTTTGGACCATTTTCCACCTCCATGTCCACCTACAGGTCCACCTCCATCCCTCAGGCCACCTCCAGGCCACCTCAGGCCACCTCCATGGCCACCTCCATGGCCACCTCCATGGCCACCTCCATGGCCACCTCCATGGCCACCTCCATGGACACCTCCAACTCATGGCCACCTCCATGGCCACCCCATGCCCTTGGCACTCACCGGCCACCTCCATGGCCACCTCCATGGCCACCTCAATGGCCACTTTCAGGTCCACGTCCACTTCCACGTCCAGGTCCAGTGCCATCTCCAGGTCGAGGTCCAGGTCCCGCACACAGCCAGTACAATGAAAAACGGCAGCCCGAGTTACTGTTATTTCGTTATTTCTTATACTATCCCTTCAAACCAAGTTTAAAGCCAATCGTATGAAAATAGGTTTTTGTCTGCTGAGTTTTCCGACCCTAAGGTCAAATTTTCCAACTTCAGAAAATAACATTACAAATTATATCACTTACTATCCTTACAAACCGAATTTCAAGTCAATCGGATGAAAAAAAAGATTTTGCATATCGAATTTCCCGGGAATTTTCCTTGCGCGCAGATTTTTCGAAATCGGGAAAATACGTGTCCAATTATTTATCATACTTTGCTTACAAACCGAAATTCAAGTCAATCGGACGACAAATAAAATTCTCACCATACAGACTTTTCCGACGCTTTTCCGGGGAATTTTCCAATTTCCCATCATCGAAAAATCACATTTCAATTCATTTCACTTACTATCCTTACAAACAGAATTTCAAATCAATCCGATGAATAATAGATTTTGGCATATCGAATTTCCCGGGTATTTTCCTTGCGGGCAGATTTTCCGAAATCGGGAAAAAACGTGTCCAATTATTTCGTATGCTTCGCTTACAAACCCAGTTTCAAGTCAATAGGATGAAAAAAAAAATTTTCCCAATGCAAACTTTTCCGACGCTTTTCCTGGAATTTTCCGACCCTACGGTCGAATTTTCCAGCATCGGAAAATCACATTTCAATTTATTTCATTTACAGTCTTTACAACCCGAATTTCAAGTCAATCGGATGAAAAATAAAATTTTTCCCATTCAAACTTTCCGACGCTTTTCCGGGAATTTTCCGATCCTACGGTTGAATTTTCCAACATCGGAAAATCGCATTTCAATTTCTTTCACTTACTGTCCTCACAAACCGAATTTCAAGTCAATCGGATGAAAATAGATTTTTGCATATCGAATTTCCGAGAATTTTCCTTGTGGGCGGATTTTCCGAAATCGGGAAAACACGTGTCCAATTATTTTGCATACTATGCTTACAAACCGAATTTCAAGTCAATCGGATGAAAAATGAAATTTTCCCCATACAAACTTTTCCGACGCTTTTCCGGGAATTTACAATATTCCGTTACCCTGACCCAATTCGAGTCAACGGATGATAATTTCAAATCGGAAAATCACATTCTTCAATTTATTTCACTTACTGTCCTTACAAACCGAATTTCAAGTCAATCGGATGAAAAAATAGATTTTTGCATATCGAATTTTCCGAGAATTTTCCTTGTGGGCGGATTTTCCGAAATCGGGAAAACACGTGTCCAATTATTTTGCATACTATGCTTACAAACCGAATTTCAAGTCAATCGGATGAAAAATAAAATTTTCCCCATACAAACTTTCCCGACGCTTTTCCGGCTTTTCCGGGTGGAATTTTCCAAAACCCAGTCTTAGTACGCACTTTCACCACATAAGGAAACTCCTGTCCAAATTTCAGCCCTCTAGCTCTTACCGTTTAGGCTGTGCGACGGTCACCAGTCAGTCAGTCATGAAAACAGTTTTATATATAGAGAGATACTAGCAAGTAGCCCGGCTCGCTTCGCTACGCCGCCGCCAGTGAAGCTATTTCAAGCGATATCGGTATCAGTTTTTCTTTTCCGTCTTGGGGGTGAGTTTCACAAATGGGAAAATATTTGACCGTATCTTACATACATCGGCTCAAAGCAGAGATTAACTCTTATGCCCCGCCCGCGGTTAAAAAAAAAGTCTCTCTTGACATTTCCGATCTTTGTGGTGGACTTCTAAAATTTAAAGCTTACAAACCCAATTTGATAAAGATGGGCCCAAAAATAAGGTGGCGAATACACATTTTGGGACATTTCCCACCAATTCTCCTACCATTCCTCAAAGTTGCTTTGCAATCGGATGAACGCTATAATTTTTCAAATTTCGCGGATTGTGCAGCATTTTCCGCCCATTTCTTCAACTTAGAAAGCTTCCGGGCAAGCGTCCACCATTCCACTAAGTTTCACTGAAATCAAAAATTTGCCAAATATCGCGGCTTGAGCACCATTTTTCGCCCGTTTCTTCTACTTAGAAATATTCCCCGGCAAGCGTCTAGCCAATCCCCAAAATTATACCGAGATTAGAATTGGTACAAATATTGGTTCTTGGACCATTTTCCACCTCCATGTCCACTTACAGGTCCACCTCCAAGGGCCACCTCTAAGGCCACCTCCAGGTCTCGGTCCCCACACAACCAAGTACAATGAAAAACGGCAGCCCGCGTTGAACGGAATATTTTTATAATTTTCCAGTCAGTTCATGGACACCTTTGCAATCCAATATCTTCAAAACTCCTCAACCTTTACCCACCAATTTCCGCCAAGAGGGGTAGATTTTTCAGAAGACTGGTATGCAGTCATTGTTGAATTTTCATATAGACCTTTGAATTTGAGCCCGATCGGATGATAATCAAAAATTTGCATACAACAGTTTTCCGCCCATTTCCCGACTTTTTGGGGTAGACTTTCCAAAAGTTGAAAGTCACGTTGATCCTTTTTTTTATAAGTAACTTTGAACATAGAATTTGGTACCCCCAATCAAACTAGAGTCAAAAAAATGTAGATCTTTGAAAATGAGTTTGAGCTTGATTCCCTGATGATAAACAAAAAGCTGCATACAACAGTTTCCGTCCATTTTCTGACTTTGGGCCAAAATTTGAAAGACAGTAAAACAAAAAAAAGTAATGTTAGATTTTCCAAAAGTTAAAAGTCACGTTGATGATATTTTTGAGGAGTAACTTGAAAACGAACTTGACCTAATCGCCGGAACTAAAATTTAACCCATATAACTTTACCACCCAATTTCCATCTAGGGGTGAATCTTCTGAAAATTAGTATGCAGTCATTGTTGAATTTTCATGTAGATCTTTGAAAATGAGCTGATAGATATTAATTAAAATTTTATTTTTAGTTCTAACGTCTTACCAATTGAATGCATATTTAAAAAAGATCGAAATATGAATGAAAAAAACTGAAAAATAATAAATTTATTTTTACTAAAATTTTTTTGCTATTTTTTTTTTCTTTAAAATGAGTGAGAATGGCTATTCAAAAAAAATGTTCAATTTTTCATTTTTTTTTTAAATTAAAATTTTGAGTTTACCGACGTAATTACGCCCTTATTTGTGCGCGTATCCCTAAGAACTATACGTCAATCTTTGAAGTTTCCAGATTATGCTTAGGAAAAACTGTTGTGTATAACTCGAATAGATCAAGAGTTATGACTTATGCAACGTGTTTTGAGAAAGCTTGTTTCACTAAAAGGGTCGGAGAAATGTCAAGCTTGGAAACACGTCGGAGATATGTCAGCTTTAAAACGACATAACTCCGCGCGGAGTTATGACGCTTTTTTTTCTGTCGGAAATATGTCGTTTCAAAACGACACAACTCAGGCGGAGATATGACGCTTTTTTCGCGGTCGGAGATATGTCGTGTTTTAAAATGACATAACTCCGAGCGGAGATATGAAAAAAAAAAAAAAGGGGGGGGGGTGTTCAAAACGACATAACTCCCGCGCGCGGAGATATGACGCTTTTTCGCCGCTCGGAGATTTGTCCGCGCGGAGCTACATATCTTTGACAGAAAAAAGCGTCATTTCTCCGTCGGGCAAAATTGTACTGGTCGGAGATATGACGTCGGAGATATGTCGCTATGCCGATCACTGCTAATCAAAACAAAGAATTTTCTGCAAGCACAAAAAACTATTAAAGCTTACCTTTCTCCACGACTTCACCATCACCGTAAACGAACACAAACACTTAACTTCGGAAGGGAGTAATTTAATCAATGAATTTACAAACAACACTGAAGAAGAAATCATTCTGAACGAGCTCAAAATTGCAAAACGCCACAGAAGTCCGAAAAATACTTAAAAGGAAAACAACACAATCAAAGAAACTGTACTAATTACTGACCTTTGCATCACCAATTACCAGAAACACAAATTATTGGATATGAACGTATAAATGTGCGCCTTATGTCCCAGCACTCCCACTCCAGATGCCGAAACTGCCTACGACTTGGACAATCCCACTACCACCTGCAAAGCCCCAAAGCTTGCCTTAACTGCCCAAGGAACAACACACAAGTGAAGACGAAACCTGCAACAACGAAAAATTCTGCATTCACTGCAAATATGACCCAAACAACCAAAACAAACACAGCCTCTTTGGACAAAACATACCCACAATTTATTAAACAGAAAAAGAATTAACAACAATAAAAAAAACATGTTAGAAAAAGGTGGACCACAAAACTGCCTCTAGTAATCTACCATACACGCCATAGCCAATTTTAAATCACCGTATTGAAAAATAGTAACCCAACCACCTGTTCAACCTGCTGTACAATCATCTACCACATAAAATAATCAACAAAGACAGCCAAACACATCAAGCCTTCCTTAAAAACACTCAACAAATTCCACGCCAAGAAGTAAAAGGTAGTTTTAGCACCTCATACGAAGACCTACTCGATTCAGCCATGGACACACCACTCCAGCGAACGAAAAACCATCAATCTCATCTACAGCCCTGAAGGTCATCTTGAAGATGACCCCCAAACTCAGGATCTTTCTCCACCAAACAAAACACCCTCACTAAGCCTCTAAAACGAAAGAAAAAAAACGAAAAAAAAACCAAAAACAAAAAACAAAAATGAACTAGGATCCACTGATGACGATAGCATGTAACTCTAAATAAACTTAATCTTAAGCTCCCAGTTTATTTGGCCTCCACAGGTTACATCATAAACCCGAGGGACCACAGACGCTTCTGGGCACCACACCTTTCTTTAAGTGATCCCTACCTGTTGATTACAACTCTCAGCGAGTAGGGGTCACATGCGTCCTATACATAATGCAACTGCACCCACCTGAAATAGATTATGTATACCTATATATAAAAAAAAAAAACCAAAAATTATAAAATAATGTTAAAAGTCCTGCAATGGAATCTTAATGGATACATTAACAATTATAACCACTTGCAATCCTGATCAAAACCCACAGCCCAAGAATAATTTCCTGCAAGAAACCCACCTCTTGCAATACGCATAATATTCCCATCCCGATTAATTTCACACTTC
>JAEIFV010001813.1:0-16939 GCA_018904265.1 Lordiphosa collinella | reverse complement strand
GTCTTATAGACAGCTGCGCAAGTTGACTGTATGGAAAATGGAGCTGTTCTAAGAGGACCCCTGGAAGATGAAGCCCGGTGGGGAGGCTTCAGCTTATGGGTGAATCATTTGTCAGCAGATAGCACAATGAAAAAACTAGTTCTACACCAGGCTCCAAAGCGACCCCAGTGGTTATTAAACATGGAGCGCGAGATGACGACCAAATTGAGCGTGCGGGAAGATACGCGCACAGGCCAAGTTTTGCCGGAAGATAAGCTGCAGACCATTGAACTTGAAAAATCCATAGTTCAAGCTGAATTGAACTGGTGTAAAATCTTTTTGGAGAATTGCGTGGACAAGTAAGCGAAAATATGCCGAGCTCAGTGATGTCAAGACAAGCCAGCGTATTAAGGAGCAGAGATGTACGATGCTCACATGGATCGAAGATTTGAGCGCGTAAGCCAGATTCTGTGGAGGAGGAGACACATTCAAGCTAGGTGTGTCCGTCGTCTGATGAAAACCTGGTTCGGAGGCTGAGCTGTTTCTGCGTGTGGATCAATCTGCGTCTTATGAAAGTTTCAAACAACATTTTCTGCAAACGTTCGGCCACTCATACTCTGTGGTTGAAGTGGTGAATCTGCTTAAGTCAACAGTGTTTGCACCCGAGAAAATGTCTATACTTGGGTATATCATGCACATGCAGGAGATTGCGTCACGAGCTGAAATTGATGAGATACAGACAGTTCAGATGATCATCGAAGGTTTCCGTGACAACTCTTCAGATATTGGGATATTGTACGCAGCGGAGACAATTGAACAGTTGAAGCAGCGATCTCGTCGTTACCATCAGATGCGCACCAAACGTCTAAGCATTCGAGTTAGTGCACATCCCTAGCAAAAATACAATACGTTGCTATAATTGTTCTGCGCTTGGACACATGGCGATCGGTTGCCCAGAACCGAAGCGAGCTAAGGGATCTTGTTTCAAATGTGGATCTACACAGCATTCGATCAAGGATTGCAAGGTATCAATCAAAAATAAGGTCATCGCTATGGCAGACGAATTTGGTAAAAAGGAATTAAGTCAAAATTCAGCTGAAGTGGGTGTTATAAACATGGTAAGAATTGCTTTCAACATGAATAGTTCTCCCAATATTGATTTGTGTTCTCTTTTTGATACGGGTAGCGCCATTAGTTTAATCCAACATTCCGCATTACCACAAAACTTGATGAGAATGAACTCGAAAAGACGAACTTTAAGGGACTTGGAAATTTTCGTTTATGCACTTTTGGCAAAATATTGATCAAAATTACTTTTCTGCAAGTTACAAATGAATTGCTGATTTACGTTGTTCCAGATCATTACATTCCGTACCCTGTATTACTTGGCAGAGATTTCCTAAAGATGTTTAAGTTAAAATTATGTTTTATAAATGAGATTAAAACTCCTCATATTGAAATTGCAGCGAATAAAGAGAAATTGAAGATTTCAAAGAATGTTTTGCATTGTATTTACAGTGCCTTAAAGAATGACAAAATTGTGAATCAGTGTGAATTATGCGAAAATTGTTTTCAAGGAACTTCAGAAACTTTAGATATTGCTGTTGCGAACACAAAAAACTTCAGATATTGCTAAGAAAGAAAACTCTCATTGAAAATAGAAAAACTTCCGACATTGCTATTGAAAATAGAAAAACTTCCGACATTGCTATTGAGGAATAGAAAAACTTCCATTGCTATTGAAAATAGACAAACTTCCGACATTGCTATTGAATATAGAAAAACTTCAGACATTGCTATTGAGAATAGAAAAACTTCCGACATTGCTATTGAAAATAGACAAACTTCCGACATTGCTATTGAATATAGAAAAACTTCAGATATTGCCATTGAGAATAAGAAAACTTCCGACATTGCTATTGAAAATAGACAAACTTCCGACATTGCTATTGAGAATAGAAAAACTTCCGATATTGCTATTGAAAATATGAAAACTTCAGATATTGCTATTGAGAATAGAGAAACTTCCGAAACTGTAAATAGAAAAACTTCCGATATTGCAATTGAAAATAGAAAAGCTTCAGAAACTTCAGAAATAGCTATTGCAAATAGAAAAACTTCAGAATCCACAGATATTGCTATTGAAAATAGAGAAACTGTAAAATCTTCAGATATTGTCTTTGCAAAAGAGAAGACTTATAAATCGCCTGTTAAAGAGGTCGGTTCAGGTCCCGAAGAGTTAATGATTGATTCGGAAAAGTTTATTTTCTGTATTGAACCAACTGATAGTAAAGAGTGTTATATTGATCCAAGATTAAGTACGGAGAAAAAGAAAGTTATTACTGAAGTTATTGACAGTAATTATTGGGATATTGATAGTATACCAAAGATTGATCATCAGTATAAAATGAAAATTAAGATGAAGTATGAAGCACCAGTGTCATCTGCCCCTCGCAGAATGTCGTATCATGATCGCCAAGAAACCGAAAAAATAATTGAGGATTTACTAGAAAAAGGTCATATTAGACCCAGTTCTTCACCCTATTCATCTGGTATTGTGCTTGTGAAGAAAAAAGATCGAGAGAAGAGAATGTGTGTAGACTATAGGCCAGTAAATAAAATGACTGTAAGAGATGGGTACCCATTAGCAAGAATCGATGACTGTTTGGAGAAATTAGAGGGCAACAACTACTTTACTATATTGGACTTAAAGAGTGGGTATCACCAGATTAAGGTTTCTGAAGACTCAATAAAGTACACTGCATTTGTGACTCCCAGCGGACAGTTTGAGTTCCTAAAAATGCCATTTGGGTTGAAAAATGGCCCGGCGGTGTTTCAACGTTTTATTCAGTTTGTACTTCAGCCAATAATGAAAGAGGGAAATATTGCAGTATATGGATGATATTGCGATAGGAACGAAAACATTCGAAGAACATGTGGTTTTACTTCGAAGAGTTCTGAGAAGGTAAGCCGAATTCCGCTTGAATGTTGAAGAGTTGAAGATGAGTAAATGTAAATTTTGTTTCTCTGAAATCGACTTCCTGGGTTTTACAGTCTCTAAGAAAGGAATTAGACCGAATGGTCAACATACGGAAGCGATTCGTCATTTACCAATCCCAAAAAATACAAGAGATATAGAGAAATGTTTGGGCTTATTTTCGTATTTCAGACGATTTATTCCATCGTTTTCTAGCTTGGCGAAACCTCTAAAAAATTTAACTAAGCCGGGAGTTCCGTTTGAGTTTGACCAAGAGTGCTTAAGGACGTTTAAATTATTCTGCGAGATCTTGTCATCAGAGCCAGTTTTAGCGTTATACAGTCCGGAAAGGGAAACTGAATTGCACTGTGATGCAAGTATAAATGGGTTTGGAGGTATACTTTTTCAGAAACAAGATGACAAGAAATTCCACCCAATTGCATATTTTTCGAAGGCAACTACACCTGCAGAGTCGCGATACCGATAGCTTTGAGTTGGAAACGTTGGCAATTATTTATTCGCTAAACAAGTTCAGTATATATTTAGAGGGAGTACCATTTAAAATATTTACAGACTGTAATTCATTGGCTCTTACGTTAAATAGGAAAAGTGTAAATGCTAGAATAGCAAGATGGGCCTTGGAATTGGAAAATTATAATTACGTAATTCAGCATCGAAGTGGTAAATATATGAATCATGTGGACACTTTAAGTAGATGTTTTGAGCCAGTGGTAGATGTTAAGAATCCGAACACCTGTGAACAAATAATTTCGGTGATTGATGATGATAGCACAAATCTTCAGCTGCAGGCCCTCAAAAAGAGATACATGCATATCGAGCTTAAGGGATAAATTGGAGCTAGAAACTGTTAAAGGTTATGTCCTGGATGATGGGTTGGTATATAGAGAAACGACAAATGGGTCGTTGTTATTGTATGTGCCTTCTGAAATGGAAACGAATATTATACGGTCTGTACATGAAAAATTATGTCACATGGGATCAGAAAAATGCATTACTGAGATTAAGCGTCATTATTGGTTTCCAAATATGGAGAGAAAGGTTGAACATTTATAGAGAATGGTCAAAAAATTAATCACGATTGAAGACATGCGTCAAGTCGCTCATTGCATAATATTCCGAAGAAACCTATTCCGTTTGACACTTTACATTGATCATTTTAGTCCCCTTCCGGGCTGTATTATCAAAGAAGAAACACATATTTGCCATAGTTGACTCGTTTACAAAATTGTTAAGCTATACGCAGTAAATTCAACGAGTACAAAGGAAGTAAACGTATGCCTACGCAAATATTTTGAAAGAGTTATAGTCCAGTCATTATTAGCGATAGAGAAGCTGTTTCTACCTCCATGGAATTTTCAGCTTCTTTTGGTGGAAAATAATATTGAACATGTCAAAGTTGTGAACGCAAGTGTCCTCAAGCAAATGGGAAAATTGAAAGTGATAAATAGAGTTTTGAAAACAATGTTAGCTAAAAGTTACAGAGCCTATTCAACATTCAGACTGGTATAAATTGTGCAACCAAAGTTGAATATGCCATTAATAACTCTATTGACTCAACCGCCAGCAAACTCCATCAAATGTTGCTTTTGGAGTACATCAAGAGAGATGTGAAATTGATGTTCTTACTTGAGTATCTGGAGGAAAAGAGCGAAATATCTTAGAGATTTGGAAAACGTACGCAAGTTAGCGCAAATAGAAAAAATAAAAATGCTCGGAAAAAAAAATGAGGCACATGGTTGTAAAAGTAAATATGTAAAAAAAATTTATCCCAAGTACAAGGGACCTTATGTAATTAAGAAAAATATTGCCGAATGACAGGTATGTTGTAACTGATATTGAAAATTACCAAATTACCCAGATGCCATATGATGGAATAATTGAAGCATGTAGAATGAAAGTGGGCGGATTGGCGAAGATCTGTTGAAAGCGATTCAATTGATTAGTTGATTGTAAGTACATAAGTAAAATGATTGTTATCTATTCTTAGATGGAGGAATAATACGTTAAGTAATGATTATAAAGTTATAGAAGATAATAAGTATCTGTTTGTTAACATTAGCATCTCTATTGATCGGGACGGTAAAATGTCAGAATGGCCGAGTTGTAAAGGTAGTTAAGTATTATATGTGACCCTGCAGCCATTTACCTGTTACGTTTTTAAATTTAAATAGTTAAAGAAAACCTAAAAAAATAAAATAAAAGAGCTGGGCATGCGTCACCTTCGAGCTGAAACATATTGTGGGCACTAGCTTAAACGATTGACCCAACATGCCGGAAATCATGCGCTCATTGAAGCAAAGGTAGGTCCAGTCCAGTTTCCGCCGGACAACAGACAACCAAAGCCAGCGTCGAGTAGGGAAAATACGATATAGCAGGCGATAAGCACTCCGATCAGCCGAGCACTGTAAATCATGAGGTAAACCTCGGCAGTGGTCACCTCCTGGGGACACGGTAGCATGACAAACCATTTACCAAAATCATAGGGATAAGAGAAGACACCCCATTTACTGGGTCTCTCAAAGCCGCAGAGGCTTATGGGTAGGCCAAGAGTACCATTTAGAGTCATATTTCTCAAAACTATCATGGACATTTGCTCGCCAGGGAACACCGGACGTTGCCACTCCAGCGAAAAGTTATACAAATGGACGAACTCTTGCACCAATTGGGCCACATAACCGGTCAAACGAAGCTCCTGCGTCTCTGTATCCTTATAGACCAGCGAGCGTGGTGCCAGCTGATCGGGTAGCGTCTGTATGGACTTGCCCTGAAAATTTTTTATGATGCTGAAGATGGCCTGCCTGTTGAGGTCAAAGTCCAGCCACTTCTCTTTGGCATAAGGCTGCAGGCGATAAATTTTTCCATTTTCCAGCAAAACTGCCACCTGCAGGAACTGCAACTCCTCTGCCCTGGCTGCTATGTGCTCAAGTAGATTAAGCCGTTCCTTTACTTTTCTCTCCACTAAGAACAGCAATCGCACTTGTCTCATGTTCTGCAGATTTCTGTCCAGAGCTTGCCACAATTCCAGGTTCATGTCATAATTTTCGTTTTGCCAAACTAGAGCCAACATTTCATTGTTAAATCTGTCACTCAAATAGAAATCCACTTGCTCATCCAAGCTTAAAATGGGCCAAGGAACTGCTGCCAACTCGAAGCCTTCCTGCCGGTCCCTGCAGCTGTTGCTGTGTTTGAACAGCAACAGTGTGTCATAGGGTTGCTCCTGATAGATACTTTCCAGTGTGTGGTTTAGTTGGAGCAAAAGTGGAACCACCAGCTGCCACATGTTGACGTTGATTAGTTGAAAGTTCATCAGCTCTCGACTAGCCGACCTGCCAGAGCGCTTATCATTCGGATCTAGGTTAATTAGTGAACTTTATAAATGATTTGTTAAAGCTTGATGTGTCTGGCTAATGGTCATTGAGGAGTGCATCGTATTAACATTAAGTCTTGCAACTTAAATGCTCACCCAATTATAATTGAGGTGGCAAAATAAAAATACAGAAAATTAATAAAAGACAAAGCTAATCCAACTGATCATACCGATGAGCTATTCATTAGGGTGGAGTGCAATTTCTTTTATTCCCTTGATATATTTGTTGTTAGGGAAGTCAGGTCGCGATGCACTAGTCCTGGTCTATAGTGCAACTCATTTATGGTAATTTTCTGGTTACGCCTTCGGACCACGATATTTTTGAAGTACCAAAACTTGGCCCAATCACATCGTAAAGATACTTTTTTGATACCCACAATTTTTTCACCCAAAACTGAAACTTTGAAAAAAGGACTCTTTTATGAAGTTCATATATCATAATCCCTTTGGAATTTTGTTTTTGTATCTTTGGAAAAGTTATAGATATATACAAGAGAGAAAAAATACCTTAACCAACTGACCCGAAAAAATGGCATCTAGTGCTTTAAAACTTGAAAAATATCGGAAAAATGGCAATTTTTTAATTCTTTTTGGCAGAAACGGCTAAACTACTAGTAATTTGGCAAATCTGTCGTCGGCGAAATTATCCCAAACAACAATATAAACAATCTCTAATACATGCCAGCTTCATGCGATCTCCCCTTCAAACCATTTCGGTGCCCTGGAAGTGATGTTTTATATACAGCCACAAGGTTGTCCATTTCGTTTTGTGTTATCGGTTTCGGTCTATCATCTTCAATTTCAGACTCGTAATCGGCATCTTGAAAATCGTTTTTATCGGTAAAAGCAGTGTTGGCTGTCCATGTGGACATATCATCCGGACTCGGAGGCTAGGGCAATAATAGTTCACTTTTCCCATGAACGCATCTAGCTACTGTAGATTAGTGGGCGGCTTCAATTCTTTAACAGCTTGAAAGCCAGAGGTATCAGGTGAAATACCTTTAGCACTTATTCTTCTCCCCAAATATTCGATTTCCTCTTTTAAGGCCCAGACGGACTGACGACGTAACGAAAAGACTCATACTAAAATTGAGCGAAGAAGAAGAAGGCATTACGATTTCCTTGCACTTTACGTTTTCCCCGTTGGAGTCAAAAATTACTTTTGCGCTTAACAGCACTAAACAGAGCTTAACATCTTAAACGTGGACTCTATGTTAATAGGCTGTGGACCTTATTTTGCGTTGCTTAGCTAATGCAATATTGTTGCGCTGTTATTCTACATGTATGCCATCGATCAGCTGGACTTAACTAAAACAAAACAATGGCAGAAAAACAAAGCGAAAAGGCCAATTGGAAAAGTTTCCGCATGAAGACAAGGTTGCGCTGATTTTGGCTGTGAGAGACCGGGCTGCCTTTGGGATTTATACCACCCCAAACATTCGGACTTAAATTTTGTTAACAAGGCTTGGAGTGAAGTGGCCGAGCTTGTTCAAAAGGACGGTTTGGAACATACATCTGTGAAAAAAGACAAGCACTTTGGATAAATTGATTAATATTTCTACCAGTATGTGACAGTTGCTGATTACCGAACTGGACTTAAAGCTTTGCGGGAGAGCTATTGCTATCATGGCAGAAGCACAAGCGTAAATCGAGTGTCATCAAAACAAAACACACTTGATTGAGCAGTGTGACCCTCTACCAGCTTATTTAAAAATGCCATGAACCTGGACAAAGCGATGCAGCAGCGTAATTGTTATACCCTTGCAGAGGGTATTTCAAAATTGTCCGTATGTTTGTAACGCATAGAAGGAAGCATCTCCGACCACATAAATGATTTATATTCTTGATCAGCATGACGAGATGAGTTGATTTAGCCATGTCCGTCCGTCTGTCAGTCAGTTTCTATGCTATCTCCTCCGTCAGTTTTAAAGCAATCCTCACCAAATATTTTACGAAGTCTTTCGGTACATATACGCTGCACATTTGTCGGAACCGGCCGGATTAAAAGACTATAACATATAGCTGTCATAGGAACGATCGGTCGAAAAACTAGTCTTAGTAAGAAAAACTTTTTTGTTTTTAATGGAAACGCCTCCAAAGTACGTATTTCTTAGTTTACTATCCTTTCCCATGATTTCACTAAAATTGGTCGAAATCGGATGACTATAGCATATTGCTCCCATAGGAACGATCGGTCGAAAAACTAGTTCTAGTGAGAACTTTTATGTTTTTAATGAAAAGGTTCTTATCATTGGCATACATTTATTTTATATACTTTTACACAATTCTTCAAAGTTTGATCAAAATCGGATGACTATTGCATATAGCTGCAGTATGAAAAATAGGGGAAAGTTAACTTCGGCTCGGCCGAAGTTTTGTATACCCTTGCAGCTTCCATTGAAAACAAAACAGTTTTTCTAACTAAGACTACTTTTTGGACCTTACTTTTCTTTGGGATCTTTACTATATATATGTCAGATTTAGACCAAACTTGGTAAAATCATGGAAAAGCATAATACACTATGAATTACGAAATTTGAAGGCGATCTTATTTAAAATAAACATTTTTTCTCACTAGAACTTGCATCTTTTCGGTTCTGCAGCTATTGCTATAGTCGACCCCCCGTTTGTTCCTATGACAGCTATATGCTATAGCCATCCGATCCGGCGGTTCCGACAAATGGTGCTGAGTCGTTAACGATTGAGCGGTCACGGCAGGCTTGAAAGCAGACATCCGTACACATTTTAATACCCGCAGGGGTATAAGGGTGGGTCGACGACAGTCACAAAATCGTCGACGGAACGTTGATACAGCGTTGGTCGGCAGTACTAGAGGGCTGCCAGAGAGCTTTTAAATGTGTGTGTGTTTTTGTGTAGTACAATGGAGATGTGTGTGTAAGGAGTGTTGTAAAACGGCTGATGCAATAGAGAGGGAAATTTAAATAAATAACAGTGTTTTGTATGGAACCCAAAAGATACAATGGACCGATTTTGGTGAAACTTTGTTAAATCATGTGATTATGCCTTAAACTCTTAAGTTTCAAGTTTCATTACGGTAATTCGTTAGTTTTTCGTTTTATTAATTAAGTGCAGCTAGCGGAGCCATTTGGACCACTGTGCTGTTGTCCTAATGTCAGTCTTCGATTCAAGATATGAAAAGACTGCTCTGAGAGGTCGGGATCTGTGGGGATCTGTGCGACTTTAACGGTTCCATCCGTTAGAAAACTTTTGTCTTGAAGGTACCATTGAGGAGGCAGAAACTCCTCGATTTTCAAAAGTAGACCTCAGTGCCAGTCTCTATCCAAGGCCAGCTGGATGTGATCAGCCTATAAACCAAGAATTTTCCCAATTTGGAAAATAGGATTTTTAAGATATTCCGGGTTTACAGCAATCAAAGAGAAGTTTACTTAAATCGAAATAAAATGGACTAAAAATTTAAAGTAGATTTCCTAAGATAACGAAAAAGTTTAGGCATGTTTCTGCTTCCATCTTCGAATTTAAATTCCAACTAACACACAACACCCGCTACTCCTCAATCGGCCACAATAATAGAAAATTCCTTTTTCCCGACATTGAATATTAAAAAGGTTTTAGCAAGAGTCTTGCTTCATTGCCTTAAACTTAAATGTTAAGAAGAGACTTGAATTCGGATATCAACCAATCAGTTTTTGGATTGTTTGTTCCTGAATTGTTGTATCTCACCAACCTTAAAGCCAAATCATTATTTGTTCCACCTAAGCTAGACATCAAAGGACTTAATTTTGGAGAAGAAGAAACAATGATACCCATCTTCTTAAAAACTTAATTTGTAGTTTGATGCTTTTAAAAGGAAATAGAACCAATACCAATTAAATCAATCAAACATTTCTTAGTTTATTTGCAGAATAAATTGAATCTCTATAGAATCACTTTAAGCCTTTTGCCTGATGTTTACTTTGTGGAGGGATAAATTTGTCTCAATTTTGCAGAATTAAATGGAAATTATGCACAAATATAACTGATATGTACTTTTATGCAACCTGCAGCCATTCTGTCCCTCACTTTATGAATATTTAAAGTTGGATAATTTGTGTGGTAAAAATGTTAATTGCCAGCTGATGAAATATGCAAGAATTTTTTTGTAATTCCATTTTCAAATTGCCTTTTTTGGTTGGCCCAGAGGGGAGAGCGGTGACGCTTAAGCTGCTGAACAAAGTTTTCAACAACTTTGCTCTACTTCCGGACTACACTTAGTCCACATTTTAGAATTGTACACGGATGCTTGATGATTTCTACGTTTGCACTTCCATTTTGTATGCCATTTAGTGCTGCTCCTTTCAATTAAACAAGTTAAGCGAAGGAGAAGGTAGGTGGAGAAGTGTAAAATGGAATTGCGAGAGTTCTCGCCGTGGCGCATTAATTTACACGCGACTGCATATTTGATTTTATTTTATTCATATTCCTGCCAGACGTCGGTGCTACGTGAGAAATGTATTTGCATAAAGCAGTTGGCGCTGCTTGGCGTTGACATGCATAAAATTGCAAAGAATTGTTGCCAGCATAATTTAATCCCAAGGGGGAAGCGTCTGAGCTGATGCTGCTGCTGTGTGAAACGTGGCGTATGCGTAATGTAACATTAATTGCATTATTTGCTTTGTTGATCGATTTCCTTCTTGCCTGCTTATATGGTATGTAATTCCCTACAATTTTTAAACATTTTCGTTTATCAAAGTCAAGGATAAATGGGAACAGCCGCCACGCCCACATAAATTAACGCCGATTTAACGAAGCGTTAAGACAAAAGACGGAGTCAAAAGGCAGGAGCAGCAGCTGCCTGTGACAATAAATTTATTGGTTTTATGGCTTATTAAATACGAGGGTTGGCTCTTATATTAATAGAACTGGCTACCTTAGGTGTGAACAGGTATGCGCATTAAAAAAGCTGGTGTATTTTCAGCACTGTCTTACTCAGCACTTTTTGTAGGTCAAAAACTTAACATTTTGCTAACATAACATTGGGGAAGCGAGAAAAGCTTTATTCTGAGTCAAGTAGAATCAATTGTTGTTAACAAGAATATTTAAAAAAAACTTGAGGAAATCAACAGAATACTGCAATTTCTCATATTCCTAGAAAAATTTCTTGATTGCGATTCTTGCAGTAAGTATCAGTAAGTAGCTGGCGACATTGCATATCTCATCTCCTTTTGGGAAGAATTATGCCACTCTACGATAATTCTGGGAGGTAAGAAAGCGATTCTTTGAGGCGGTAGGGAAAAGTTTCGTTTAAGGAATAAGAATGCGTTTCTTCCAGATATTAAAAGTTCTGTAGGGATAACAAAACGTTTCTTTATGGGTATAGGAAAGAGTTTTTTCCTAGGGATAAGAATGCCATTCTTATCAACAGCGGGGAGATAATAAGGCGTTTTCTTTATAAACTAACTTAAACCCTGTTTATACACAAAAGTATCATGTAAAAGCCCTTAAGAGTATGCAAACATTACACAAGGCCGACAAAAGACCAACTTTGTGAGATGCAGCCTTGTGATAAAAATATATAAATTTATGTTCACTGATTCCAAAAAGTGTGCGGTTTAGCCTTCTTGCTTTCAAGATATGGTGGAAAACCCATTTTGTCGAAGTTTTGGCACTCTAGAAATTATGGAGGGTACACTTGGAATAAATATCTGCACTTATGACCTACAAGCGACAGAGCATACATCAACGCATCTTTTACAAAATAGGGAAAGCTAACTTCGGCTCGGCAAAGTTTTGTATACCCTTGCAGCTTCCATTGAAAAACAAAAAAAGTTTTCCAACTAAGACTACTTTTGGACCTTACTTTTCTAGTGGGATCTATACTATATACACTCATGGACAAAATAATAGGTGTGTTTTTTTCGTTTTTAACTTTTTAATTCTAATTCATATCTTCTCTAATCTCAACAAATCAAAGTTTTTTTCAAAACTTATGTTAATTGTCTTTAAACAAGAAGTAAAAAACAGTTTCACAAGCCCTTTAATATACAACTAAATTAAGTATTTCTTTGAGTCCGCCAATTTTGGCTGGACACAATAATAGGTGTACGAAGATAAATGATTCAATTAAATCAATATTTCACTATTTTTGGTCATGTTTTATATTAAACTAAGTATCTGGCAGCCAATAGCCGTTATATCCGCCACTATTTCGCAAAACATTCTCCATTCGTCATGGCATATTAACTTGCGAAAAGTTCCAATTGGAATGTTGTACCATGCTCTTTGGACAATATCCCAAAGATGATTTTTATTTTGACAAAAAGTCATTCCGACCTCTCTTTTGAGTTCACCCAAGAGATTCTCGATGGGATTGAGGTCCGGGGATTGACTTGGCCACTCATGAACATTTTGCTCTCGGAACCAATCCTTTAATACTTGAGAGGCGTGCTTCGGGTCATTATCCTGCTGCAACTTCTTTAAAAGTGGCATATTATCCTCGGAATATGGTAGCCTCACCGTCTTCAATAGATCTTTGTATACGAATCTGTCCATTATTCCGCCAATACGATGAATCGGACCAACACCATACCTTGAGAAGCAGCCCCATACTATTAGGCTACCACCTCCATGTTTCACAGTTTTAAATGTGTGCTTGAGATCAAATTCTTTGACTTTCGGACAACGAACATTCCTTTTGGCATCATTTTCAAATAAATTTATTTTGGTTTCATCACTCCAGAGGATATTACGCCATTATTTCTCACCCTCCGGTTCGCACCAGGTCCTACGATCTAATGAAAATTTGTTCCTCATCTGTAAATTTGCTGACCGAAGCAAAGGAACCCTGAGAGCAATCCTTCCTGGTAGGTTTGCTATTGCCCATCGTCGCCGAACGGTCCGGGATGACACAATATTCCCAATTTCATTGGCAATCGTCCTGGAAGACTTGAACGGGTTGCGTTTAACCAACTGAACCATGCAATCGTCCGCCTTAGATGATGATTTTCTAGGTGCTCCCCGAGTGTCACCTATTTTTTCCGGTTTCAGGGCATTGGTTACAAAGTTTTGAGAACGTTTCATTAACATGGCAATGGATTTATACGATTTTCCTTCATCTCGGAGTCGTCGAATGAGCCTTCTCTCCTCTGCACTGCAGTGACGCCCACGGTCCATCTAAAACAATTGTAATGGTTATTAAGTCCCCATTTAGTTTTATTTTCCTAATAAGTTAGCTTCTGCAACCAAATAATTGTATTAATAAACTACAGGTTAATGTTTTGCTTTATACACCTATTTTATTGACCAGCCGAGCTTGCAGTCTAACCAATAAAACAATCCACAATTTTTCCCAGAAAGCTAATTAATTCCGGGAATTCACCCAATTCGTACCGAAACAGTATGACCATATTAAAAAAGTATAGCTTCCTTATTAAATGCTATATTAAAAAAAAAAATGTACACCTATTATATTGTCCATGAGTGTAGATGTCTGATTTCTACCAAACTTAGTGCAATCATGGAGAAGCATAATACACTGTTAAATACGAAATTTGGAGGCGATCCAATTTAAAACAAAAAAGTTTCTCTCACTCTCACTATAGATCATTCATACTGCAGCTACATGCTATGGTATGGCGACCGACTGTTTCTATGCTATCTCCTCCGTCAGTTCGCCTCCTCACCAAACTTTGCACGAAGTCTTTTGGGCACAAATACGGCACATTTGTCGGAACCGGCTGGATCGGATGACTATAGCATATAGCTGCCACCTAGGAACGATCGATTGAAAAACTAGTCTTAAAGAAAAACTTTGTTTTGATGGAAGCGCCAAACTACGTGTATTTCTAAGTTCACCGCTTACATAATTTCACTAAGTTTGGTCGAAATCGGATGACTACACCAGCATATGGCTGCCATAGGAACGATCGGTCGAAAAACTAGTTCTAGTGAGAAAAACTTTTTTTGTTTAAACGTCCTTATCATTGGCATACATTTATTTCATATACTTTTACACAATTCTACAAAGTTTGGTCGAAATCGGATGACTATAGCATATAGCTAACATAGGAACGATCGGTCGAAAAACTAGTTCTAGTGAAAAACTTTTTTGTTTTGGATGAAAACATCTTTATCATTGGCATACTTATTTTATTACTTGACACATATCTACAAAGTTTTTTTTCAGAATCGTATGACTATAGCATATAGCTGCCATAGGAACCGTCGGTCCAGAAAAACAAAGTTCTGGTGAGAAAAACTTTTTTGTTTCCAATGAAAAAACGTGCTATCATTGGCATACACTTATTTTATATACTTTTACACAATTCTTTAAGTTTGGTTGAAATCCATTAACAGACTATACAGCATATGTAAACCATAGGAACGATGATTGAAAAACTAGTTCTAGTGAAAAACTTTTTGTTTTAATGAAAACGTCCTTTTATTGGCATATACACTTATTTCAGATACTTTTAAACAAAAACAATTCTACAAAGTTTGAGATTGAAATCAAACATCCTATATAGTATAGATCCCCCTTAGAAAAGTAGGGTCGAGTATTCTTAGAAAAACTTTTTTGTGTTCAATGGAAGCTGCAAAGGGTATACAAAACTTCAGCCGAGCCGAGTTCACTTTCCCCTATTTTTTTTTATGTTTTTTCATAGCCCCAGATATTCAAAAAAATTTTCCCAAAGGACTTTCAAGAAACTCGAATTAAGTTTAGGAGATATGGCGCTTTTAGTGACTTCAAGGTGATCCAAATGTCCTAGTAACTGCAAACTTAAGACGCTGCTTTTGGAAACCACGTTTTTCAAAATGGGGCCGCAATTCAGCCAAAACTACTGGACCGATTTTTGTTCAATGAGGTGTCAAACACTCAAGACTACAACAAAAAATACTAAAATTTTAAAAACAAAAATTCTAAAACAACAAATTTTGTATTTTTATTAAACATTCACAACTTCAAATAAAAAACCGATTTGAAAGACATTCGTTTTCGTTCTGTGAATCTTAAAAAAAGCATCTGAAAACAGCAAGTAAAACTGGAGCATTTGTTGAAGGCAACTTTTTTCTTAACTGGTTTCTTCCTCTGCACAGTGGTCGTGCCATGGAGCCGCGGCCATAAATACTTTAGATGTGCTATCGCTGAAACCTTTACCAAAAAATCTATAAAAATATTATAAGTAGATGTTAAAAATTGGCCAGATCGTACCACTATATCCTATAGCTTCCATAGGAACTATTTTTTCAGTGGTCATAAATTCTTACTTGTAATCACAATAGTTGAACTTTTTATTGTAAGTTATTTACAAACCTGGACCTGTACTAAAAAGTGTGGAGTGATTACTCACTCCACCCCACACGCCCACCTTCCCAAAAAAAAAAAAAAGTTATAACAAACAAAACGAACAATAATAAAAATATATATATTTAAATATTATTTCACAAGTAACGAAAGAGTTGACTCTAGTAGCTGACTTTTCCTTATACTTAAGTGTTCTTCGTCCACTAATAAATGGATTAGAATTTAAAAGCAGTCTGTTAAATAAGTCTGTATTTGAGGAGATCCTTGAAATTTTGCGTGTATGTTGCAGTCGGAATTTTTACCGTCCTTAATTCTTGCTTCACCTTTTCCGAAAGCCTCCAATCGAAAGCGAGGGATGTTTTATAATGTCAGGAGCATGAAGCAAAACTTTATGAACCGATGGGGAGATAAAACCAGGGGTACTTGTCAATCAGCTGGTTTGCGGTTTGAAGAGCATAGTCACCAAATTTTCCGGATTGAGCCTGAAGCCTGGAGCTACCGCTTGCAACAAAGTTGAGACTCTGATTATTAGTCTTTCAAGTCGGCAAGATTACATTATTGAAAATCTTCTGCTTGAAATTCCCATCGTCTGAAGTTCCACGTCCTCCAGCTCTTGGTTTATCTACTATTAGACCCATTTTGGCCCTGAACTTATTTTGGATAAATGTTTTTCGTAATGAAGTCTTACATCTTTAACTTCTTAGATCTGAATTCGCCATTTTTTCGTCTAATCTGTACGATAAGTGAATAAAATATCATAAAAATCGAATATACGCATAATAATAAGAAAAGATATATACACAAAACATAACACAAAAAATAACAACAACCAACAACACAAGCCAACAAACGGAAAAGAAACAAAAAAAAAAAAAAAAAAAAAAAGATTGAGGTTAGGTTACCTTTCCGTATATTGTAAGCTGCACGGCAGTACCTTACGGCACTTGAATTCAACTTTCTTATGTTCTTAAAATGCTTAATATATTATACAAAAGACTTGTTCATCCCCAAGAATCCCTTCACAAACTAAAACTTAACCAACACAGAAAAGACAAACTAAGAACGTTCACAACTGCACTAAATACAATAATGATTTACACAAAATATACACATATACTACATATACTTTTTGTTGTAAAAAGAAAGGTTAATACCTTCATTTAAAATATTAATCACTCAATAACAAACACTTGTTTTAAATAAGTTTGACAAATTTTTACGGAGAGCTTGCTTACCATTGCTGGCGCCGGTGTAATACCTGCAATGAATATCAAGTGCTCTTTCGATGGTCTATTCTTGAAGAGGACAGATGGGGAGCAAAACAAAAAGATGG
>JAEIFV010001812.1:0-17114 GCA_018904265.1 Lordiphosa collinella | reverse complement strand
CAAGTTACAGAAAAACTATAAGTGATATTTACAAGCGGTTTTTTTATTCCATAGGTAATTGGTAAAATTAAATTAAGCAATTTTTGTTGTTGTATTTCGGTTCAATGTTGAACAAAAATTTAAAACATAGGCACATGATTTGTTGAGAACGGATTATGAGAAATTAAAAATGAAATCGGGATTTTGTTAGGAACTGATGTAGTTATGGTGTGAACTATGATATTTGAGATCGTTCAATAAACACCAGAGTTATGGGCTTTTACTAAGAAAAAATTTATCAAAATCGGTCTAGTAGTTCCTGAGAAATTTGGGTAAAAGTTCGTGGAAAAAACTAGTATCGTAAGAAAACTAGAATTTTTTTGCAAAATTTTTATATCTAAAAAAAAAACATTTGATAACTTTTTCGTATTTTTCAACCGGAATTGTGTATTGATTATTTGCTTTAATAAATATTTTTGTATATTTTTCACATCAATGTTTAGGGACACACTGAAAGTTTCTTTCTCACAAGGACCAAACAAGTCAAGGGTTACAAGAATTAAGGTGTTAAGTCATCGATAACCAAGATGTCCAAGTGGTCGAATCATTTAAAAATTTCATTAAAAGCTATGATAAATCCGCTGAAGGAAATTCAAAAATGATTTGGACAATCTTGAAGCTGATGGCTTGGACATGTAAGATCGGGGTGTTTCCCCCTGGGCTCGGACTTCTGAGGGGGCCGGGATCTTTGGCGAAAACTTAAATAAACTATGTACAATTATGTTTGCAACGTCGTCTATTTGGATCGAGTACTGCAGCTAGTCGCTCTTACCAAACGTGGAAGAAACTGTACGAGAGGCTACCAGCTCAGGTGAATAATCAAGACCATATTCAATGCTATATTATGTGGCGTGCTTGAAAACGACTCTTCAGTTGATGCATTGTTGCCAACGCAAGTAGCAAACTGAGGGAAGAAATGGAAAGAAATTTCGAAGAGCTCTGGACACAATTATGTTTTTGGGCGAAAGAGGCTTGGCTTAAAGAGAAGATAGTGATCTCATCGGAAATCCGAACATTGGGAACTTTTTGGGAGAATTGGGAATAATTAGTCACTACGATCCAGTGTTACGTGATCATTTGCAGAAGGTCCAGTATTCCCATCAAAGTCATTATTGATTGCAAGTCCACTATCTGTCCCGTGAAATCCAAAATACATTTATAGAACTGTGTGCCCGACATGTTGAGGAAGAAATTTTTAAAGAACTCGTTCTTGCCATGCCAAATATTATGCTTTAATTGTTAACTCAACGCCTGATTCTTCGCATGTGGAACAATCAATCTTTGTGCTGCGCTTTCTTCGTTTTAAAGAAAAAGAAAGATTCCATACCTTAGTTGATTGCAATAAAAAAACTGATCGAGATATCGCGATGCTGATCCTAGGAACGTTAGGCAAATATAATATTCAATTGATCTACAGCAGGGGACAAGGATATGACAATGCAAGAATCAGTACCAAGGGGAGCAAAGCATCATTTGTGACATCTGTCTATTCACCGTGAGCCTTTGTTCACTGCCTAAACCTTTGTGGTGTCGATTCCGTTGAATGTTGTCCAAAAGCTATGACAGTTTTCGGAGTCGTTTAGAAATGTTACACAGAAAAAAAAAATGGTATTGTCTGGGGTCAATGTTATATTTTTTCATATCATTAAAAAGCCGATATGATAAAGTTGAAAATGACCTTGTCGAAAATATCAAGTTGATATTTCGAGCATATTTATTATATATCATTTTGACACAATAAAAAATTTAGGAAATGTGTAATTCCTATATAACACCCAACACACTGTATTTTTTCCTTAGTATTTGATTGTGGTGGGGAGGACGTCTTGGCAAATCCTTTCCTGAGTGGTTGGTAAAGATGTGCAGATAAACCGGCGCGAAACAATTCGATTTAAAAATAACAATTCGGAGGCGTCGATCTTCTTTCTTGCACTGTTTATTTGACACTAAAATACAATTATGTGGTTAAGCTTAAGTCTAGGTTGGAGATTAGAGAAAGCTCGGACAATGTGGAACGCGTCACAGGAAAAGCTCACTGCACTGCGATTGTGGTGCATACTTTCTCGCGCGAACATCCCGCCCCCCTTGCAATACTATTTCAAAAAAACGAAAGACAGGACATGGATTTTGGAGAGAAAAGGAAACCAATGCAAGGGAGACAACCAAACTGGAGTTATTGACTGCAAGTGCAGCCGGAAAACGGTATCCTGAGCTAGGGGAAAACCATTTTGGCTCGGAACAAATCCTGGCAAAATAATGTCCTGGTTGACATCGCAACCCAAAAGACATTGGAGGGACACAAAAACAAATTCGTCGGCGAGCATGCTGTTCTCGAATTGCTCGCGCGCCTTGCCGGATATGGCTCTCGTGGGAGTGTAGCATTGCACTTGGAGGTCAACTTGGAGTACGACCTTAAATTTCAAAGTCGGAGAGGTTTTGGGACGGATGATCGCGGTGCAGGAACTTTCATCTCCCACACTTGTGACAATGAGCCCGAAAGCTTTCGCCAAGGAAGCATTGATGAGGCTCGCAGGAGCGCACGGGTCGTGGAGCACAATCGTCTTAATGGTCTGGACGCCAATGTCAAAAAGGAAGACACTGACGCTCTTACGCGGCATGAGAGATGGCAGCGCAATGGAAGGACCAGAGGATGGCGGTCGCGTCAGTGCCCCAGAAGGGCGAGTAATTGTTGATGGAGGGAGCATCGGGAAAAGAGCAGAGCTAGCTCTTGAGCCTGAGCTTGCCAACGGAGATCGATCCCTGGGTTGAGCTGCTGCCGTTTGGGTTTGCTGGTCCTCCAAGTGCAGCAACGGCATTTGATGAGAAAATCGCCGCTCGGACAGGTTCTCTCCGGGTGTTGATGGGCCAGACAGTTGGGACAGTACTTATTCTTATGTACTGCCCAGCAGATACGGTAGCGAAATGTTCCCACACCTTTGGGCTGGTGACGACGGTTGTTAGATGAACGGTTGGCGGCTGGACAAGGAGACATCTTGGAACTAGAATACATATAATTAAGAAACATTAATTAAATGTAACCAAGACGTCTACAATGGACAACACATGTGTTTGGTCTTTTCAGCCTATATTAAATTTCATACTTAATTGTAAAGAGTCGTTGTGTGCTTGGCCAACACCTAGCTGTGAAACGGGACAAATTCAAATTAGCACATAACAACTTCTCATCTCTTCTTGTAAAATCTCTAAGCTTTCGCCGCGCGTCTGCTCTCACGCGGCGAATTAGCATTTGAAGTAGAGCAAAGAAGAATTAAAGTCAGTCATAAATTTGAAGTCAATGCGTCAAGTTCTTTTGTGCGGGTTCGTAAAGTTGCCTCGTTGGCTATTATTTCTCACTTCAGATCCAGCTATTGCAGCAAACATATTGGCGCCCCCGGGTGGACACTGCCTAGAGAACTTGGCCTTTAACTAATCGTTTGGAGTGGAAGCCTGCCGCACATTGCCAGTGGAGTCTCAACATTTCTGCAAGGTCTCACACACATACACACATACAATAACGCTGCACATGCGCTTATATACGGCTGCACATGCGTATTTGTATGTATTGGATCTGTACAGTTTGGTAAGCGTTTATCTCATTTATTAGTCGCTTACACCTGTGCAGACGCTGGCTTATGTACATGGTTGTACAATTCGGTCACATGGTTGACACCGGCATCAGCTCACCACCCACTCTCACACACCTCGTCGTCGGCAGCATCACATGTACATACGTATGGATGTATTAGCTGCAATTTTCTTTTAAACAATTCGTCGTTGGCAGCGACATACATACATGTGTGCGTATTTTTGTGAATAAAGCCTGCAAATTTCACACCTAACCTCGCAACACCTTACATTGCACTCACACACACCTCGTCGGCAATTTTTACATTGCACACACACACCTCGGCAGCTTTAGCTGCATATATATTTACATCCAATATACATCATCTTTGATAATTCCACGTGTGGAAGCCGCACACCTCGGCAGCTCTATAGCTGGACCTACATCAACATAGCCTCGTCGATTTATCTGAAATAAATAAAATACATACATCACAGCTACGAGCAGCGGGCAAATCATCATCATTGGAACTCGCTGCGTTGTGCTAGCTGTTTGGGTAATAACGCATTCAACGGGATCACAGGTATTTGCACAGCAGATGGTATAATCTTGCGGCCATACAAATATATATACTTCTCTTGGCTGAAACTACAGTAGTCGCTGGCTACAAAAAACCTTAGAACTTAGAATTTATTTATATTTGTTACCTGTCCAGAGGTAAAAGTATATTAATAATCTGGCTCGATCGACCAATTTCGCTGACTCCGGGCAATCCGCTGAGACGGGTCGTCCAATGTCAGCATGGACAAACAAAGCACTCCAAGTTTTTTAGTAATTTCAATTTATTTACTCGGCAACGATAAACTTAAACTTTTTAATACAAACACATCTTTCTTTCACGGCGTCAGTTCAGCAACTACGCATTAACTGGCAGAACTGCCAACATGGTTAAACTTAAATAATACCAAATTTACTAACGCGTCGACATGACGGTTAGTTTCAAAATCAAACCAAATTATCTTTAGCCACACTGACTGTTAGTTTCAAATTCAAATTAAAGTATCTTTCGCAACATCCTCCTCCCAAGTATTGCAGTCGGAAACATTTATGATTTTAAGGCGGCAATACTTTAGAGTTTACAAGTCTTTCTTAACATCTAACTTAATAAGTTTCACAACAGGTCGTTTATATATATTTTCCTTTATCTTAACATCTACAATACGAACGCGTCCATCATTAGAAGGATACGTTTTCACAACCAAGCCTTTTGGCCAAATATTTCTAGGCAATTCAGAGTCCATTATCAAAACAATATCCCCTTCTTTTATAACTTTATTGTCTTTGGTCCATTTTCGACTATACAAAAGATATTGTCTATATTCTTTTTTCCATTTTAGCCAAAATATGTCGGCAAGTCTTTGAGAAGCTTTCCACATATTCAACAATTTCAAATCCATGTCAGTTGTATTTGGATAAAAAGAATCTCGGTAATTTGGACCAATCAAAATGTCATTCGGCGTTAGTGGTTCTGATTCCAACGAGTCTGAGGGTACATACAATAGTGGTCGGTTATTTATCATGAATTCAATTTCACAAAACAATGTTCTTAGAGTGTACTCCTTAGGAAACCTTTCTTTTAGTAATACACATAAATATTTTTTAACTGACTGTATAAGCCTTTCCCAGGCTCCTCCCATGTGCGGAGATAAGGGTGGGTTAAAAACCCAGGAACACTGTTTTGTCGTCAAAAACTGGGTAAGTTCGTCTTTGGGCCAGTCGTTTATAATGTCTCTTATGTCTTTGTTTGCCCTTTTAAAATTAGTTCCGTTATCGGAGTATAATTCAATTGGAAAACCTCTTCGGCAGCCAAATTGGCGAAATACATGCATAAACGAATTGCACGATAAGTCTTCGGCTATTTCAAGATGTACTGCACGAGATGCCATGCATGTAAAAATCGCACCATATCGTTTAACATGACTTCTGTTCACTGTGATTTCAATCGGACCAAAATAATCAATTCCCACTTTTAAAAATGCTCTTTCGGTTGGCTCCAATCGACAGGGTGGAAGTTGACCCATTATTGGTGCATGAGGAATGGACCTTTTGTTCTTACAGAATTGACAATTTCGAATGATCTTTTTGACGGTATTACGACATTTTGTAATCCAAAACTTGTGTCGAAGGTTCGATATTACAGTTTCAGTTCCAATATGACAATTTTGTACATGGTAGTAATGAACTAACAAATTTGTAATCGGATGTTCTTTGCTTAGGATGATCGGATTTTTCGCATCGAAGTCATACTCATTTTCATTTAAATTGTCCAATCTACCTTTAAGTCTCAGTACGCCGTCATTTGATAATATCAACGGCAAAGTCTTTAAATCGCTTGAACTTAATACTGGTTCGCCTTTTTCCAATTTGTCGATCTCAGTCTGGTAGCAGTCAAATTGGATTTTTTTGAATATTAGCATTTCTGCCGAACTCAATTCATTCGCTGTCAATTCGTTTTTCATAAGAAGTTCCCGTTTTGTTTTTAAGTTCGATGCAAATCTAAGTATCCAAGCTGTTGTTCTCAGGAATCTCATCCAATTCGAGAATCTGGAAATGTCCGGTAAGACAATTTCATTTTTTGGCACGGTAGACACATTCACATACTCTTTGTCAATTTGATCATGTTCTTGTCCTTTTAGAGATATTTTTCCGACCGGCCATTGATTACTGTCGTTTTGCAAAAATGGTGGGCCTGTTTGCCAGAAGTCGTTTGAAGAAAAGTCAACTTTTGATGTCTTAGTCGCTAAGTCTGCGGGATTTAATTTAGAAGGTACATGTCTCCAGTCACACATATTAGTCAATTCTTGAATTTCTCCCAAACGTTGAGCAACGAAGGTTTTAAATCGTTTGCTGCTTGACTTAAGCCAATACAAAACGATTTCAGAGTCTGTCCACATGAATGTCTTTTTAATTTGTATATTCAAAGTCTTCTTAATCATTTTGCTAAGTCTAGCTCCCAATAACGTACCTTGCAACTCTAACCGTGGGATAGACATGGGTTTAAGAGGTGCTACACGTGACTTGGCAGTTATCAAAATGCACTCCACTTTGCCATCAAATTCGAAACGTAGATATGCGCAAGCCGCGTAGGCATATTTTGAGGCGTCACAAAAAATATGCAGTTGAATGTCACTCTCATTTATCGGCAGGGTCGTCATCAGTCGTGGTATTTTAAAGTCGCTTATTTTGACCAAAGAGTTACATAAACTCTTCCAAATTTCAAAATGATCGTCGGTAATAAAGTCATCCCAGTCGATGCCACTGTCCCAAATGGCTTGAAGAAGGATTTTGTTTGATATGAGCAAATTGGACAGAAAGCCCAATGGGTCAAAAATCGACATTGTTATCTTAAGAACTTCGCGCTTTGTTGGTCGTCTTGACAAGCTAAGAAGTTCGCAATGAGATTTGGTAAATCTCAAATTGTAGGTCAAAAAGTCTTTTTCGTAGTCCCAAATCAATCCTAAAACGCGTTCTTCAGTCAAATTTTTCTTCTTGTTGTTAGTCGGAGTTGTACTGTCACTTATCTGTGTCATAACTTCTGGCGAATTAGAAATCCAATTACACATTTCAAAGCCGCCTTGCTTATGAACATATGTAACGTCTTTGATTAGTTCAACAGCACTCTCGACGTCATTTGCTCCGCCTAAATAGTCATCCATATAATGCTTTAATGCAATGTCTTGGCAGGCTTTTGGACATTGGGATTGAAAGTCTAAGGCATTTCGGTTTCGTACCTGTTGAGCAATGCTCGGACTACACTTTGCTCCAAAAAATAGTACTTGTATTTCATAAACATCAGGAGTGCCCTGTCTTCTGGAGCCTCTCCACAAAATTCTTTGAGCATGTCTGTCAGACTCTTGAATTTTGATCTGCAAAAACATTTCTTTTATATCCCCGACAAAAACTATTTGATGTTCTCGGAAATTCATAAGCACCGAAGATAGTTGATTAAAAAGATCAGGTCCTGGCAAAAGAAAATCATTTAGGCAATATCCGTGACTTTTGGATGCAGCGTCAAACACAATTCTAAGCTTGTCTGGCTTATTGCTATTAAGTACACCAAAGTGTGGAAGGTAATAAGTCAATGGTGATTGAATTTCAACTTCTGCTGAATTAAGTTTCTTAAGATACCCCTTGGAAATATGTGACTGCATTATTTCCTCATATCTTTGTCCATACTCCGGGTTTTTGTCCATTTTTTTCTCGCACAGTAAAAGTCTAGAATTCGCGTTACTGTAACTTTCTGGTAGTCGAATGTCCTCACTTTTCCAAAATAGACCGCATTGAAACCCATTTTGTACACGTTTAAGAGTATTTTCCACAATGTCCAAGCATCTTTTGTCGTCGCGTGATATTGGACTGTCCTGTGGAATAGTCAACTCATTTTCAATTGACCAGTACGACTTTACTAAGTTGTGCAAAACGTTTAAATCGTCGATGTCTTTCTCAAGGTTATTGTTTATGTGGAATGTAAATTTTGTTTCAGTGGTGTTTACGTTAGGTTCAACAATTCCATGAACAACCCAACCAAGAGAAGTTTTGCTGGCGACTGGACCATTGAAGCGTTCATATTTTATTTTGCGCGAAACTATTAGGGACCAATTATCCTGCCCGATCAGAATTTTAGGATGAGCGTTTTTATATGAACATTCGGTGAAGTCTTTTAAGAATTTAAAATTGTCAGTCATGTCATCAATTGTCAGTGTTTGTAAAGGCAAATTTAGGTTGGCGACCGTTTTCACTTTTCTTAATGTGAATGTTTTAGACTGTTTGTTACCTTTGATGCGGACGCTTACTATTTTTGAATCATGTTGCTCATAGACTTCGTTATTAGTCCATTGCATCTTCAACGGTCTAGTCGGACCGTCTAAACCTAGGTCATTAGCAATATGTTCGTCGATTAACGAAACTGTCGACGCTTCGTCAAGAAGGGCAAATGTGTTAATTGTCTTATTTGGACCTATAAGACAAACTGGTATGACTTTTAACAAAACTTTGTTTTGGTTTAAATTTACATGACAGTTGGTTTCAGATTTTGAACCTGACTGAATCTCAGGGTCTGGATTGATTATTTGCCTGTCAATTTTATCTTTGTGCAACAAATTGTTGTGAGTAAAATGGCAATTATTAATTTTGCATGTCTTTTTGCGATTGCAATCTCTCATTACATGATTCTTACAAAGACACGAGATGCATAAATTGTTTTGAGAGACATGTTCCCAACGTTTGTCTATATTTAAGTCTTTAAATTTGGCACAATTTGTCACATAATGATCTGTCATTTTACAATAGTTGCAGAAGGCCTTAGTCTTGTCTTTATGTGGAAAATTTGACTGATTTGAAACTGTCAATGTGGTGTCTTTTGACTTATTTTGGCCAAATCCCAGCATAGTCGCTGCTTCAATAGTTTCACCTAACCATTCATGGAAAATTATAATTTTAGGCTGTTCTGATTTGGTTCTCTGTATATGTTTCATGAAGACAATTCGTTGTGAAACCGGAATTTTTTCTAACAGTTCGTCAAATAACAGTGGATTGCGAATTTGATCAACATCCTCAAAGTTTAGTAATGTATGAATTAGATTTGTAAGCATATCATAAAATGTGATAAGTCGTTCATATTTATCGTCTTTAATGGAAGGAAAAATCTTAATTTTTCTATCAACTGTCTTATGATATGCTTAGAATCTCCAAAACGTTTTCTTAGAATCTCAATTATTGTTTCAACATTTTCTGGCAATAAGAGGAGCGCCTGTACACATTCTTTGGCACGACCTGTTAGTGCCTTTCGCAATCGGTTCACATTTTCGTAATTACTAAAGTTACAAACTTCAGTACTATTTTCGAATTCAGCAATAAATATATGCCATTCTAATGGGTCGCCTGAAAACGTTGGTAGATCCTGTCTAATCGTTTGTCTAGCCATAAAATTATCAATTGTATTTGACTTGATTTCGTTTGAGAACTCTAGCTTACGCTGTGTCGACTCAACCCAGTCGTGGGTCCGCTTACTTGCTTGTTGATCACCGTTGTCGATGAGCTCCGCTTCTTCTTGTCCAAGGCTGCTGGACTCCAGGGGTGCCATTTGTATTTGTCGTTCCAGCTCTAATTGTTTCTCCAAAAACTCGATTTGAGTGCGCTGCTTCTGAAGTTCTTCTTGCCTTTTTAAAAACTCCATTTGTAACTTCAGCTTTTGTACCTTGGATGAGGTACGGGAATGTTGCGTTCCTTCGGACTGATTGTCTTCAGCCCTTTTATTGCCACCTAGGGGCGTTGATGCAGGAAGTTGGAAGTTTACGTTTGGTACCACAGCTACTGCCGTCATATCCAACTGTGAACCTGATTCCTGCTTAGACATGTTTATACCTGGTCGAGGTGTGTCTAAAATTTGTTGCTGTTGTACAGCTTTTCCAGATTTTTTGGTTTGTTGAGTCGTCTTTTCAGCTGATTGCTGTCCTTTCTTTTTGCTGGAACGTGTTCCTGCCATAATCGCTGTCTTCGATCGTCGTACAGTCACACTATTCCAAAGGTTTTCACTCGTTCCCACAAGTGATGTCGTCGAAATTTGTTGTACACATCCAAGCTTCTTGTGTGCTCGGCCAAATGTATACCAATTTTTGTGTTTGTATATTTGAATGTGTTGTGTGAATGGCAAAACACACCGTCGTCGTCAAGTTTTCTATTGCGTGTTGCTTTCAATTTCACCGTTATACATACAATACACACACACACAAGTCGTCGTCAATGCGTGCATGTATGAATGTGAATTCATGTATGTGTGTATGTCCAAGATCGAGCTCGGCAATACATACACAACTTCCAGGAATTTGTCTGATGAAATCGAGCGACAAATTTACGCAATCCAAGTGCCGTTCTGTAGGCTGCGAAGGACCATTATGTTGGGGTAGTTACCTGTCCAGAGGTAAAAGTATATTAATAATCTGGCTCGATCGACCATTATGTTGGGGTAGTTACCTGTCCAGAGGTAAAAGTATATTAATAATCTGGCTCGATCGACCAATTTCGCTGACTCCGGGCAATCCGCTGAGACGGGTCGTCCAATGTCAGCATGGACAAACAAAGCACTCCAAGTTTTTTTAGTAATTTCAATTTATTTACTCGGCAACGATAAACTTAAACTTTTTAATACAAACACATCTTTCTTTCACGGCGTCAGTTCAGCAACTACGCATTAACTGGCAGAACTGCCAACATGGTTAAACTTAAATAATACCAAATTTACTAACGCGTCGACATGACGGTTAGTTTCAAAAACAAATTAAAGTATCTTTCGCAAATACCTGGACAAAAGTTTCTATGGGAAAATTTATTTTCATCCGATTGTGTTGAAACTCGGTTTGAAAGCAAAGTAATGAAAAGATGTTTTTCCCGATTTCGGAAAATCCGCCCACAAGGAAAGTTCTTGGAAAATTCGATATGCAAAAATCTATTTTCAATCCGATTGACTTGAAATTCGGTTTGTAAGGATAGTAAGTGAAATAAATTGAGATGCCATTTTTCGATGTTGGAAAAAATCGACCGTAGGGTCGGAAAATTTCCTCGAAAAGCGTCACAAAAGTTTGGATATGGGAAAATTTGTTTTTGTGGAGAACTGGAGGGGAGATTCAATCACCTCCTATCGTGTTTGGAAAAAGAGCCACTAGGTACAGTAAAATCTTACCAGATTACTGACGACAACTACCCTAAAGCGTTAGCCGCTTTGAATCGTGTTTACGATAATACTTGCCTTATATTTTTTGAAAGTATTGCTCGTCTTTTTGATATTCCTGTTATGCAAAGTCCGTCCGCCGTATCATTGCGATCATTAATAGATACGGTTACAGCAATTTACGAGTCATTGCTCTCAATGGGTGACAACACCACAATCGCAAACGCAATGATTATACATATTGTAATGTCCAAGGTAGATCGCAAGACTCGCTCTCGTTGGGAAGAGCAAAAGAATACCAATCCATTCCAACCTGGAAGAAATGCGAGGACGCACTGAACAAGCGATATCAGCATCTCGCTGCTGATGAAGCTACATCAGGTCGCTCAAAGTGTCTGAAATCTGGTGTTCAACGGAGCACAGGCAAAACTTCGTTGTCTGTTGCCCAAACCGCTGAGCCTTCAAATCGCAAATGCGTATTCTGCAAGTCGAATGAACATTATATTCAAGCTTGCACTTCGTTCGAAAATGCAACGGTTGACTCTCGATTCAAATTTGCAAAAGGCTTCCCGTTGTGCATCAACTGCCTTCGAAATGGGCATAGTGTAATAATGTGAAGTAATCGATAGAAATAGTATGCGATATATATGTACGTGAATAGAGCAATATGTCATCACTGTATTGATCGATAGCGATAAGTTTGTAAGAACATGGAAAGAAGAAGCACACGCGGTCACAACGAAAAGAACTGAAAATAAACTTAACCTTAATTAAGCCTTAATTAACAAGCGTTCTTTAACTTAAAACATGGTGTCAGAAGTCAACCAAACATTGTCATAATGTCCTCGAATGAGCGTGCGTTAATGGAACTTGATTGTTCAGACCTGGCCAATGAGTGGCCTAAATGGAAGAGTACATTTCTTATGTACCTGATGGCAACTGGAAAAGATGGGCAGAGTGAATCGAAACAAATAGCCACATTCCTGTGGCTTGCTGGAACAAAAGTGATGGAAATATATAACACCCTATTTCCTAACGATGGGTCTGCGAGTGACATGGTGGGGACTGCTGAAGCCATCACAGCGCCTGCAAGTTTGGCGGCGGAACCAAAAACAACAACAACAAAAACAGCCGGCGCGGCAGCAACAGGGACGTCATCACAAGAGTTCGCACGTAGCAAGTTGTACTCGACGCGTTTGACAAGTACTGTATTCCGTTCAAGAACCTTACCATGGAATCGTATAAATTCAATATTACTGTGCAAACCGATGGCCAATCATTTGCGGATTTTGAAACCATTATACGAAAGGACTCAGCGTTGTGACTTTAAATGCAGTGTGGGAAATCCTATGAAGATCGAATGCTTTTTGACCGGGTGATCATTGGTGTCAATGACAGGAAACTACAACTCAGGCTTTTGGACACAAGGCACAAGTCAATGGAAGACCTTGTCATGGAGTGTAAAGCCTTCGAAGCAGCATCCAATAATAAAACACTGCTACAGAAGAACGTAGATGGTGTCCAAAATGTCAACGTGTGAAGGGATCAGCCGCTGCGTCGGAGGAACACAAGTTGTAGCCAGTCGGCGATGTTTTAATTGTGGAGCTACGTTTGGACCAGATCACGTAAAGGGATGCAGCTAGCGGGATCAAGTGCTTCTCATGTGGGAAGCTTGGTCATTTCACAAGTTTGCAGCAGCCGAAGGGAAAAACTGAAAACGGGAAGGTGGACGCAATAAACAGTCAAAGTGTTGAACGCTGGATGTTGCCCGGATCGGAGCGGACTGATTCAGGTAACAAGCAAATCATAAAGAGCATGGCACACGTAAACAACAACAATGTTCCTTGTAGGATAAGTGAATGCGGAACAAACAAGGATAAATGGATGAAAACCTACAAAATAATGGATAAAGAAGTAACTTTTAAGGTAGATACTGGGGCAGACGTAAACTGTATACCACTGAAGTGCGTTAAGAACTTAAAAGTAGAAATTAAGAATGAAGTATTAGAAATTTATGATTATAATGGAAAAAAGTTAGAAATTTTGGTACAGTTTTGTTAGATTGCCATGATGTTCAAGAGCAGAAGACCAAGCGCGCATTATTTTTAGTTGTCGACAGTGGACTTGAGCCAATACTTGGGTTAGCAACGTGCATTGAGTTTAAACTGATAAAACGCCTGAACATTGATTCCATCAGTCATCTACCTATGACAAAGGAGCAATTTGTGGAAAAGTATATATTTTTGTTTGAAGGACTAGGGAAGTTTCAGGCAAGCAGTCTATTGTACTTAGAGAAGACGCAAAACCAACATTGCACTATAAAAAACGAGTTCCTCACAGCTTACTTGAGCCCCTACAAAAACAACTGCAGGAAATGGTTAAGGATGGAATAATTTCGCCTGTAACATATCCGACGGATTGGGTTAACAATGTACAAATAGTCGAGAAACCAAATGGAATGCTAAGAGTGTGCTTAGACCCAAAACCACTGAACAATGCTATCAAGCGGGAACATTTTTTGATTCCAACTATTGATGACTTCACAAGCCAAATGGCAAAGAAAAAATTGTTTACCGTGTTAGATTTGTCCAGTGGGTTTTGGCAAATGGAGCTAGATGAACAAAGTTCTGATCTAACTACATTTATGACCCCATTTGGTCGCTATAAGTTTAATCGTGTTCCATTCGGAATAAATAGTGCCCCCGAAATGTTTCAGCGTAATATGGTTCAAATCTTTGGCGACATACCGGGTGTCGTCGTGTATTTTGACGATTTGGCCATAATGGGTGAAAATGAGGAGGAACATGACAAAACTCTTCAATCAACGTGTAAGTCTGCTCATTGTAGGGTTTGCTCGAAGCCCCATCACACTCTTCTCCATCGATATAGTTCAAATTCTGCTACTAACGCTTCCTTTAGTCCGCAACCAGCTCAACAATCTTTGAACGCTTTGTCTGTTCAGACTAACAAAACTAGTCAAGTTGTGCTAGCCACTGCACTTCCGGCTTTTGCGGGTGGAATTTTCCAAACCCCGTCTTAGTACGCACTTTCACCACATAAGGAAACTCCTGTCCAAATTTCAGCCCTCTAGCTTTTACCGTTTAGGCTGTGCGATGATTGCCACGAAAACAAATAGTAGTCGGAAGGGGCATTGCCTGGGCTATACTGCGGAGAGAATAGGACTTTCCATTTCAGCGTTTCAAGGTAAATTTAGACCGGCCGCCATGTTAAATAAATTACCTTCGAGTGCTTTTGCTCGCATTTTGACCATTATTGCGTCAATGCTCGGGTCAAAAGCATCTATTAAGATCGGTAGATTTGCCCTGAGATGGTTTCACCAGGTTGTAACAGCTCATAGCACGCCACGGCTAATTGATTCCACGAAATACAGAGTATGATCTTGCCACAGTGAGTCCGGGCGCCCGTATGATTTTTTGCGTTCACAATCGAAACTCCCTTTATTTTTGCCTTTGGAGCAGATTTCCCGCAAATTGTGTTTTTGGCTTGGCACAGAAGTTGAAATATTCGGAGCACACAAAACTATGTTGCTTACTCTTTAGCGAACCGACACATATTGAAAAGGAAAGAAAGTATAATGGTATGGCTTTAAATTAATCTTGGTTGCAACAATGTCCAATTTGATTTAATACTAGTAACGTCACCTTAAAAAGATCCTTTAAAATTTATTGGAACTGGTAATATTCAGTTACCTATAGTTGTTTTATGTGGAATGAAAGTAGCTTGATTCTGCGAATACTTACCTGCTACCTTGCTGTTAAGATAACATGTCGGTCTCCAAGCGAGCCCTCTTCTCCATATGGCCGAAGGAAGCTGTCCAACCGTAAAGACGCGTCGTGATTGGGTTGACCACTAAAAGACTTTTCCAGTTGGAAGGAAACAAGTCAAGACCTAAAAGTCGAAGATCTATTATTCCCACATCTCAGGTCTGAATTTAGCACTGAAAAATACAATACTGAATCGTAAAACAGCAGGGATTGTATAAAGTGATAGTCAAGTCCTTAGCATTCATTGCTTTATTCACCGGCAGAGGACTTAGCTTTAAATAGGGATGGAGGAAATGCAAAGCGTCAAGGTTTCAAAGAGCCCAGCCTTCTTATGGGAGCTATATGATATACTAATAGCTCGCATTTCCCCTCTTTGCCAAGTAAGCTTGTGCCAAAGAATCAAAAAGAATGCAATTGAGAAGTTGACGACTTATAAAAAGGAGAGCTCAGATTTATTTTGTCAAATGATTAGTTTGAGTAATCTGCCAATAGGTTTCAAGAAGGCGCCAAATATCAAGCAATTCTTATTCATACCAACATTTACATTTACAGCTGCCACACTTGATCCAAATGTCATTCAACGTTTTCCCTCCACCAAACCACACATTCCAAGACTCAGGCCAGCGGCAACGGCTGTTACTTAAACCTAAGTACATCCTCATGTCCTTTCCTTTTCAACTAATGAAGCGTATAACTAATGAATCGATAAATTCAAATGCCTTTGACTGGGGGATATCAATGTACGAGTAATTATGACCCAGCAAAACAACCCGGGGAAAGGAACCTTTCTCCATTGTTACCATTTTCATTGGCAACCTTTTATGTAGAAATGAGTCGAAATGAGATACCCAAAGGAACGATCCGATTATTATCTAGTTTTCTAATTTTCGTCTCTCGGGCAATGCGTGTGTTTCTATGTTGACATTCCTCTTTTTTCCTACTTTTTTGTTGTGTGTGACATTTTCTACGAAAACTCAATACAAATACAAACATATCGCGTCCCTAGATGAGGCCTTAGCAGTCCCATTCAATGACAAACCTAAAATTTACGACAATGCCCAAACAGCTTAACAGATCAGAGAAAGAGCAGCCCTTCAACGGGCGATACGCAGATGGCTATCGCCCGTGGAGTGAAGTCGGCACAGATGACTCATCAAATTAGCGTCCAGGGCGCGGGCGATAAGCATCGCAGCGAATGTTTAGGAAAAGTGCTCATATCATTTTACAAACACCGGGTCAAATCACTCGAGACCCGAAACTGACTGGCTAGAGTCTCAGTTTTTGGAGCTGAGAAAATCTTTTAGGACCACCCCTGCTGGAGAAGCATTGTCAAGCGATTATTAATTGCTGGGTATTTGTTATTTAGTTAATTGGGTGGGCTCTTCCTCTCCCTTTCACACTCCCTCGGGAGGCTTCTTCTTGCCCAGGTTTTACAGTTAGTCGACGCAATTATTCGTTCAATTTACACAGGAAGCGCTTTTGTGAACGCGGCACGGGCGATAATCCGACAGCAAAATATGCGAACGTTAATTACGCTTTTGAGAACGTTTTTACGCCCAGTTGAGGATGGTTGGGACAATGGAATTCAACCATTGTCCGTGTATCTTTTTTTATCCCAAATGGGAGGTAAGGAGTCAAAGGTCTCCGACAATACGGCTAATGTCGTAAATAGTGTTCAAGTAGTCGACCATACCGGTCACCTAGAAGACTTAACGTTTTGGATAGTGGTTTTAGTCATAATAGCGGCAGTTCAATTAGCGTTAAAATTATATCTTCTTAATAAACACTCCTTAAAACGGAGATATATTAATACGTCCGATTTGGAACGAGTGTTCACAATTTCCGGGGCTTCGGTTCGCACCTAAAAATTTTTTTTGTCCTGTAAATTTGAACTTTGATATTTGTCCGCTAGATAAAAATTGTTTTTTTGTTTTTTTTTTGGTGTGTGTGCTGATCAATATATATGTATACTAGCAAGTAGCTTGGCTTGCTTCGCTAC
>JAEIFV010001811.1:0-17144 GCA_018904265.1 Lordiphosa collinella | reverse complement strand
GACTGGTCCTGGGCTGCATTAGTTTGCGTTTGAACTTTTGCAAGTTTTGTTGTTGGCTGTGTGGGCCGTCCAGGTCCCGAACGCAACTGTTGATGTGTTTATTTAGCGCTTGGATTATGAACTCCGCATGCGAGGCACGTAGCCATGGACAATTTAAAGTTTAACTCCCTCACAAACACACACACACACACACACACACGAATCGCTGAGAGGCACCCCAACCCGGACAATTGTCCTGGCTCTACTCACACATCGAAATCTTCTTGTGGCATTTATTCCATTCTTAAGTATTTACGCTTAGTTTAGTTTTATTTATTTAAACAACAATGCCCCCAGGCAAAAGTTTAAAATTAATGACCACACGAATAGTCTGTGGCAAGCGGTGTGCGGTGTTTGAGGGGAGACAAAAAATGGGTCGATACTTAAATGTGCGCGCAAAAGTGTGCCATACAAATGATTTTGCAGTTTGAGAGCTTTTTATGGCAAAGCTTTTCAACGGGGGTTGCTGTCTCCGCTAAGCATTCTCATGCAGCAGGGGTTTTCTTGGAAAAATTTTGAATAGTGATTTTGGAAAATGGATTGTCTGGGACTCTTGATACTTCGATCTCAAATCTTGTTTGAAAACAAGTGGCTCCCTTCTTGTTGTTTTTTGCACAGTGGTCGATTTCATAGGCCAAAAATAAAAAAAAAAAAGTCGGAAATTTTCCACTGTAAGTATCTGAACTAGTTCTTAAAAGAACAGTAAATCAAACGGTAAATTCATTTTTGTTCCATCCCGGCCGAACGCGCTACGAATGAAGAGAGAAAACAGACAATAAAACCAAGCGGACTGCGCAGTGAACAGAGCTTAAAATTTGTCTCCACAAGAAAATTAAGATTTATTATTAAATCGCTTTTAATTGACTTAAGCTAAAATGAATGTTGAAAATAAAGGTATTGACTATATTACCAAGTGATTTTTGTGTAATAATTATTAACATGTTGTTTTAAAATTGTTGTTTTACCGGTGACCTGTCGAGTGGTGTATTTTTCTTAATGAATTGATTTGAGATAGAAAAAAAGTTGTGACCCCTGTCTTACCCTCAAATGAAACTTTTTTCTTAATATTAGTTAATGTTTTCTTAGTCTATATTATTAATTTCAGCCGCCACCTTTTGCCTCCTTCTGTGTTATTCGTGTTTTTCTACCACCCATTTTTGTGCTGTCTTGCTTTTATGTGCGTACGTATATGCGTGCGTGAACTATCGTGCGTGTACATTCTTGCTTACCTATATATTTTGTTTTTGTGTTTTCATTGTTTGTGTTTTGTTCGTCATGTTTATTTGTGCTTTGGTTTTAATATTATCATTTTCATAATTTCATCAAACGTTTGTTTCATTCGAACTTATGTACAGGTACATATTATCAATGTGAACTTTCACGCATATATATTTTTGATATGTGGTGTTTAGAAAACGGTTCATTTGCTGATAAAGCTAAAAAAGTATTTGACGACCTAAAACATAGATTTGAATCTGATGGCTACGAATATATTGAAAACATTGCTATGAAAAAACTTAATTATGTATTTAAAAAATTTGGAGAAATGTGGAATAAAAGCAATAGAACAAAATCCAAAGCTCTTGAAAAAAATTCGGATTGGTTTGCGCAAAATGAATATATACAATTAAGTCGATTATCAACTGCATTAAATCAAAATCGAGGACGTCCTAGATTGAGTCTTTTAGAGTGCTCAGAAAGAACTAAGCGGAGACGGATAGCAGATTTAGCAGAACTCGATGATTCCGCTGCTGATGATTTGCGTTTGGCTTGTAGTCAACCCAATCCTTCTATCTTACCAGCAAAGGCATGTGAAGTAATATCACTTATAACCGAAGCAAATTTAACAAAGCATCAGTATCTACTTATAAGAAGCTTCGTTAACAACAAAGTTGATTTTAACTTTTTACCCTGCTATGATAACATTTTAAAGGAAAAACAGAAAAGTTATCCTGAGCAAATAACAGTTTCAGAATCTGTTGCAGAAGTTGAGCTACAAAAATTATTGGACCACACTGCGTCGCGGATATTAGAGTTGCAAAGCGATGTGATAAATGAACTCGACGAATCCTTTAGCTCCCTAACATTATTAGGAAAATGGGGCTTTGATGGCAGTTCTGGGCATAGCCAATATAAGCAGAAATTTGATGATAATAATTTGGAAGACAGTAATATATTTATGACGTCATATGTCCCTCTACAACTGATCACTAAATCGAAAAATGATGAGGAGCACAAAATCGTTTGGAAAAACCCTCGTCCTTCGTCCACCCGTTATTGCCGCCCTCTTCGAATTCAATTTAAAAAGGAATCAGTTCAACTAACGAAAAATGAAGAATTATATTTTAAAAACAAAATTCATGAATTGACGCCCACTGAATTCAAAACAGCTACCAAACGAAAATTTTATATCGATCATATTCTTCAACTAACTATGGTGGATGGCAAAGTGTGCAATGCCTTAACTGAAACCTCATCTGCAAAATGTTATATATGCCAAGCCAAACCCACTGAGATGAACGATATAGATAAATGCTTACAAAAAGAAGTTCGAAGAGATCGCTATGAATTTGGATTGTCTCCATTACATGCCTACATTCGATTTTTTGAATATTTTCTTCACCTTTCTTACAGACTTGAAATCCGACAATGGCAAATAAGGGGTTTGGAAGAAAAGGAACGATTTCTAAGAAGGAAACAAAATATTCACAGCGAGTTTCGTAATAAAATGGGTTTAATTGTCGACAAACCAAAAACAGGTGGTTGTGGATCGTCTAATGATGGGAACACTGCAAGAAAATTTTTCAATGACTCCCAATTATCAGCGGAAATAACTGGCATAGAAAAACACCTAATTGAAAATTGTGCAACGTTACTGCAAGCCTTATCATCAGGGTATAATATTAATGTGGAAAAATTTAGAAAATTTGCTCTAGATACTGCAAGGGAATTAACATCCAAGTATTCCTGGTATTATCTTCCTCCTTCAGTGCATAAAATTTTAGTTCACGCTCCCGACGTCATTCAATATGCATTGGTTTCAATTGGAGAGCTTTCTGAAGAAGCTGCTGAGGCAAGAAATAAGGACGTTAAGATGTATCGACTCCATCATACACGAAAAAACTCACGGGTCGCAACAAATCAGGACTTGCTTAACCGCTTACTTTTGAGCTCAGATCCTCTGATAACTGGTCAAAGAAAATTACCTTGCAAAAATAAATCGATTCTTTTAAAATCAGTTCTTGATTTACTTGAATAATATTATAATTTGTTTTCCATTTATCAACTTAAACTGTTATTAGTAAAATTAAATCCGCTACCATTGAAATTATTTCTCTTAAATTTTGTTAACGTAATAAGGAAATAAAATTGTTAAAAGCAAAGCAAAAGAATTTTTGTTTTGTACAACACATTTTCCGATGGGCGGAAGGCGCCGTGGGTAGTGGGATAGGAGTTTGGAGAGGTTGATTGATGGTTATATTGTTGTTGATTACTTATTACAATTATATAAAGCTAAGAAAAAAATTTTACTTTGATATAGGCAGTGGAAGTATTTTTGGCCGCTGATTCCATACAAGACCGACCACTGTGGGAAATGACAGCGTACGCTGTAGAGCAGGTCGCATATAACACTTCCTCATAATTGGTTTTCCTCATTGAATATAATATAAGTACTAGAATCTTCCCGTCGCTATCGGAATTAACAAGTTTATAGAAAATCAGATGGTCCATTCACGAGTTATTTCATGTTAAGTGAGCAAAATGAGCACAAATCGGTTTTTGGGCCATATCTTCAGATTTTGGAGGTCCCCGAGGAAAACCAAGTATGAGGAAGTGCTTACGCGACCTGCTCTAAAGCGTACACTAGGTCATTTCCCAGGTTTTTTCCAACTGTAGCACGGTGATATTTTTATACCCGCTACTCGTAGAGTAAAAAGGTATACTAAAGTCGTGCAAATGTATGTAACAGGCAGAAGGAAGTATCTCCGACCCCATCAAGTATAAATATCGCCCCCTCCCGCATTCAATAGAAAATGTTGAATAGCTCCTCCTAAAGATATCAAGCTCATATTTTGCAGTGTAGTGTATGTGCCCAATATGTACAATCTCTGAAAGTTTCATAAAGATCGGATAAAAAATGACAGAGTTATAAAAGTTGTAAAAATGTTGCATGCGCTGTTTGCTTACATAATGTTGAAATGTTCTCATTAATGTTAATGCTCTGTTAACATTAACTTTAATTTCCCTTAGTAACGGGTATATCGAAGTCGGGCATGACCGACTTTAACTTACGCTCTCGTTATACACTTGAAAAATGTATTATAATTCTGCCCAGAAGTTTGGAACGCATAGAAGGAATCATCTCTGACCACATAAAGTATATATATTCTTGATCAGTATGACGAGCCTGTCCGTTCGTCCGTCTGTCGTTTGTCCGTCTGTCTGTTTCTACGCAAACTTGTCCCTCAGTTTGGAAGCTATCGAGCTGAAATTTTGCACAGAATCATCTTTTAGCTGCACACTGCACCAGTGTTCCCAGAACTTGAGATTCAAAAGTTGCTAGATTTTCAAAAAAAAATTGCTACAAATAGCTAAAAATAAATGAAGTTGCTAAAATAAATAGCTAAATATAAAAACTTAAAAAACTTTTGTTGTAATGCTTGTAAAAAAATAATTTGTAATGAGTTACAAATTCTAAAATACTTTAAATGAGGTCTGTAAGCCGCTCTTTAACAGTGTTGCCAAAATAAGGGATCCAAAAACAAATAAATTTTGGACAAAAAAATTGCTAGAAAAAGCTAAAAATTGTAAAGGGTTAAAACTGAAAAAAAGTGTTTTTGAGGATAATACAACATTTACAATGGCACTGCGTTAATAGCCAACATGTGGCTTTTTTTGTATGGGGAAAAAGCTAACTGTTAGCGATTAACGCATAACGCAGTCCTAGTGTAAATAGCCTATAAAATACCACAACAACTTAAAAAATTTCGGTAATTGTCTAGTATAGTAAAGCATATACATAATTTCGGAACAGCATCAGCAAACATCAATATTAATTTTAAAAGAAACCATGAATGAATGGATTTCTTTCATGATAGTTCTTCATAGTTCGCGGTGTTTCGAAGGAAACTTTTGAGCACAGGTTTTTATGCTTGACAATTACCAAAATTACTTTTCAAGGTGCTAAAACAAACAAATTCTTCAAAAAGGACAGAGTCCCGCAATGAATTCACAATCACCCTTTTTTTGGAGTCCTAGCCGAACCCAAATCTTGGTACAACGAAAGCTGAAAGGCCAAAAAATGCTGATCTCAGTTCTGAGAACTGTGTACCTGAATTTAGTGACTTCGTCCATATCAGCAATATTTTTGCTCATTATAATGAATTAAAATATTTGGCGACAATTCATAGTAGTCAATTTCTTTGAAAGAATACAATAACTGAAGACACCCTGAATGTTTTGATTGGACTATCACTACTGGGGATATAACCCTTCATGGGGCTCAGTAGCGAATCAGCACTGAAATTAGCACTGTTTTGAAAAGTTGGTACTAAAAACATGGCCTCACTTACTTGCTCTTCGGTCATGAATCTAGTACAGGCAATGCTTTTAAGGCATAAGTTGCTGTACTAAATCTCATAAGTCTCTACCGAAATCACTCACGAACTAAAGCAATTTCTAATGATTATGCCTTAAATTATATAGGGTCCTGTTCCGGTTTTCGACTCGATTTTCGTGTAAACGTTAATGTTTCTCGTTTAAGTTGTATTAATATGTATGTAAGTAACAAGACAATCTGTGGTTACTAGATCTCGTCGAAATATTCTCTCGAATTGAATTCACTTGGCATTGAGCAATCGATTTCAGTTGCTCTAACGAATTCACGTTTTTTTATACCAAATCTAGTAACCGTAGATATATTTTTCACCTTCTACACAACGTTATTCAAATTGAATGCAAAATGTTAACGTTTACACGAAAATCGACTTGGAAACCGGAACAGGGCCCATAATTATCACTCCGAAATTCACTTCTGAGACTTTTTACTCAGGGGATGTTCTATAGCGAAGGTTTCAAACCAAGTCTTAAAAATTTAAGAATTGCTAGAAGTAGCTAAACATAATTTTAAAATTGCTAGATTTATAGCTATTAGCATTTCCAAAAACGTATATGCATTTCCACTTTCAAAAATGCTAAATCTAGCAACTATATAGCTAAAATGCAACACTGCACTGCACATATGTCGTAACCGCGAAAATCGAATGGTCACATCTTGAAGCTGCCATACAATTTTTTTTAGTTTTTTCATTTAATTTTCCAATGTCACAAGACATAAAGCTTATAAATTAAGTTATTGGTCACAAAATTAAGTTAGTGGTCACAAAAGTTTCAAGTGTACACAGACAAAGTTGGCTTTGCTATCTCGTTGTTCACTTATTTAACAATAATGTAATCGCATCTAAGGTCGATGCTAACTGGAAGACGATTGTTCGTACGGAGAGCTCTACAAGTCGGGTCATTAAGGATATAATTGGCCCCATGAGTCTCCAACCTAAATGGAACCATGGATCGCAAAGGTCTGGGCGGAACAATAAAAGGAATCTTACCAAGTATTATAGGACAATTGGTATTGCCTACCAAAATGTCATTTAAAAAAGAGGGGAAAGCTAACTTTTTCTCGACCGAAGTTTTGTATACCCTTGCAGCCGCCGTTGAAAACAAAATAGTTTTTCTAACTTAGTCTTCTTTTCGGACCTTTCTTTTCTATGGGAGCAATACTTTATAGATATCCATAACAAAGTAACAATTACGAAAATCTGAGGCGATCCCATTTAAAACAAAAAGGTTTATCGCACTAGAACTTATTTTTCGACCGATCATTCAAACTGCAGCTATTTGCTATAATAGCTGCAGTTTGGTCTGCAGCTATTTGCTATAGTTTTTCGATTTTGACAAAACTTTTTAGATAACAAAAAAGTTTTTCTCACTAGAACAAGTTTTTCGACCAGTCGTTCCTATGGGAGCTACCAAGAAGATCCGTCTTGATATCAAGAATATTTAATGTTAAAAGTACGGCATGAACAAATATTCTTGGATCCAAGAAGAAAAAATACTGAAATCAAGAATAGAATTTCGAGAGAGTATTCTTGGTCTTAGGATTTGTCTTCTTGATATCAATAATAAATCTTCTTGGATGCAAGCATAAAAATTCCCTGTGGTGGGCGGGAAGGGGTCGGGGTGGTTATGGTCGGGGGAAGGGGAGTTATAGTGGTGGTTGGGGAAGGGGGGGGGCAGGGGTGGTGGTAGCATAGTACTAATTACCCCATCCCACTCCTTTTGTTGTGATCAATTTAAAAATTTTTTTTATTTTATTTTATTTATTACTTACTTTTACTGGGACTCGAACTCGGGAGCCTCAGCCAACGACACCTCATCTCGGATGTTTACCGCGGCGCTTAAGTCGTTTTATAAATTGAGGTTCCAGGTTCACAGTATGTTCATGTCGATCAGGAAAGTGTCATAGGCTGTGTCTCATGTCTGTGAAATGGTCCAAATACAGCGCAACTTGCAAAATTATACCGTTCATCCGATTGCAATGAAACTTTGGGGAATGGTTGAACGCTTACCAGGAAAGGTTTCTAAATTAGGGAAATTTGCGGGAAATGGTCCAAAAATAGCGAAAATTGCAAAATTTACAGGTTCGGTAAAACTTTGGGGAAAGGATCGACGATTGCCCAGGAAGGTTTCCAAGTAGAAAAAATGGACGGAAAATGGTCCAAAGAACCGCGAAATTTCCAAAATGTTTGCTTGCCCGCGAAAGTTACTAATTTGAAGAAATGGGCGGAAAATGGTCCAAAAACCGCGTAATTTCAAAAACTATACCTTTCATCCGATTACGATGAAACTTTGGGCAATGCACACTGAGCTGGATGTCCAAATTTTTGGCATAAAGTCGACAAATGCAACCACTGAGTTGAATGAATTTGATAACAACAACCAGAATAACATGTGGAAACAGTTTTTAACCGATCCGATCATGCCTACCTTACCGCCCAAATAGTCCCACGTGGCGAATGCGTAATTTAATTTAACTTATTTTTATTTTTAATTAGGTTTTTTTTGTTTTAGATTATTGTTTGTCTCGGAGCTAAACGTTAGTTAAATTTTTTTTGCATGTTATTTTGTTTGAAATCCTTTAATCAGTTTTTTTTTTGATTATTGACCAGCCATAGGTCAAACATACGTCCTAAGCTGAGCTTAATCTTTCCAAAAAGTCGGAGAACGGGCAAGATCGGTCAAAATGGGTTAATAACAAATTAAAAAGCACACTTCCAAGAACAATTTAAAATAGTTACATTTTGGCCGAAAGTGGGCGAAAGTTACTTTTAAGTCCACAGGGAAAAGGTGTTTTTCGAAGGTGCTCTAAACCAAACGCTGAAAAAAGTCGCGAAAATGTCTGAATCGGGTAAAATATAAAAATGTTTATATCGATTTGCGGCCAACACCAGCTTGAATATAACTAATCGCTTTCATAAGGACACGGGCGAAGCCGGGTATTCAGCTAGTACAAAATAAAAAGACTTTCTTTCCCATCCCAAAAATGAATAATTTTAATGAATTTTTTCTTCGGAAATTTTGCCTGAACTGGTCTATTGATATTGATAATCCCATATTAACGATCCAAAAAGTGATACATTATAATATTGGTTAGAAGGTTGGGAAATTGATAAAGTTAATGTCGGAAGAAATGGCTGACATAGCTCATAACATGTTTCTGTGGTAAAAGAAACCAGCCACTAAAAATTGTGATTGATGTTTGGTGTATTTGTTTTTCTGGTTTAACCTCTTGATGGACTTATTAATAGAAACGAATCTATATAATAGAGTTTGTAAATTGAACAATCAAGTGTCCATTGAAGTTTGGAAATTAGTGTAACATTTTTATTGACCCCTTTTCATAAATTTTATTAGCCAGCAACTGATATTGTAGCTTGTTTTTGATAATATAAAAACGAGATTTCTACATATGTGAACTAGAAAAACTGGGTATGAGGTGTTGCTACCTGTGGCCTCTAGTTACAAAATTTATTGGTCCCATTAAAGAATTTTATTGAGAATTGGATGTTGTAATCTGTCCGATTTTAATTAAGATCGTATAACACATTGAGGAGAATTTTGCAATACTTACTTTAATGGACTTTCTGGCTAGTGAAGTTACTGATTACCTTGAGACTAAACCATCTTAAGACCTTGCTAGCCAATTATTCGCCAAGTTTTCCTTCTTTTACTGCTTTTTACTTTCTTTTAAGTTACTATAAATGGTCCAGCACATTCAACTTGACAATTTTAATAGACTTGTATCGCCTGAATATCTGCTGGCCAAACCAAATGCCCAACAAATTGAGACGATTAGAACGTTAATTGTGAGGCGTAAATCTAACTAACTGCCTGGTTGCTCCACATCACAACATTCATCAGAGTGGCTACCCCTCAGCACCCCCCACATCTTCCCGAATCACGGCTCTTGTCTCTCGGTCTCACTTGGCCAGGATTTACGAGCCACATTAGAGCTGGCTGCCTCGGACTCGGGCACTGCGTTTGCTGATGCTCATAAGCAAATTTGAGGCAACAAGTAGCCACTTTGGCCCCGGCCAGTTCCAGTTTCGGCATCTCTCCCTCGGACTCCGACTTGGACTCTCGGGTCTGACAATGTTTACGGCCGCGTTGACAGTTTAAATCGCTGTGCGCTCGTATATTTTGACATTTTACAGCCTTTTGTGAATGGCCTGCACTTGTTGCAGAAAACGTGAGAAAGCTGCCTGCTGTCGATTTCTGGATCGGCCCCGGTCTTTGGGTTGAACAACAATCAAACTGAAGAGCCCTCTCGACACTTGAGTTGGCCTACACAGTGCTCGGTGGCCTTCTTCGTTTTTTGTTTTGTCTTTTATTTTGGGGCTGGACCCCGATTTAATCGCCACTGCCCAAATAACACACAATACAACAAATAGAAATACGTACCATATTTTATCCAGCTGTTTTCGTGAGCGTTAAAGTAGCATTGGAATATGTAGCAGTTAACCGTTTTTTTTTTCTTTTTTTGTGGCTGTGGCGAGTGAAGTGCGTAGCAAGCACTCGATCAACAAAAGGCATCACTTGGTTGTCGCCTGAAGTGGATATGCCGGGGCAAAGTGTTGAAATGAACTACGGTTAGAAAATATTTACATCTGCCGCTCTTTCACTCACTCACACACACACACACACCCGCTCTATGGCTGTCTCTTTCCCGCTGGTCTGTGGCCAAGCAATCAAATCAAATATCTGTCAGATTAAAGTGTATGTTTTCGTGGTGGCTGGTGGGTCAGTGTCAGCGGGAATGCCATGGAGTATGGCGAGAGAGGGAGGTGAGATGTGAAGGTGTTTGTCTTGGGTCGGCAGCTACCACTTCCTGAATTAAATGGGCTTTAAAAGTTTTTGACAAAAATTCATTTCAAGTCATTTGTGCTATCCAAAAAATGATTGAATTAGTTGGAAAAATAAACTTGATAAATTTTTGTTAATGGTTTTAGTGATCTATTGTTTAATATGTATTAACGTGATTTAGGCTAGTCTGCTTTTTTTTAAATGGTAACAAATCCAAGCCAAAGTGTATAAAAGAGAGTGGTGAGGTTCTTGTCCGTATTTTTATTCAATTGAGACGATTTGGCTAGCCTACGATTAGAGAGTTTCTCATAACTAAAGAGAATACGTTTAGAGCAGCGATGTCCAAAATTTGAAAAGGCAGCCACGCGTGGTTGGCAAGCCGAATTACGCCGGCGTCGCAGGTTTACATATATAGAGAAAGAGAATATGGGCATTTCCACAGAAAGGTCCACCGAGACTAAAAAATTAAAAGTACTGAAAAACACTTTTTTCGATCATATTTTGAAAGGGAAGCAATTAAATTAAACTTGTTTACGCCAATCTTTAATTTACTCATATTCCATTTCGAGATTTTCAAATGCAAAATCGAGCAATCACCATTTTTCTTATTTTTATCATTCTTTTGCAGGTTTTTTTCCAAAAAAAGTACCTATAGATTTCATTAAATTTTGCTCTCTAAAGTCATTTTAAGGGTACAAAGTGTAAACAAAGATTGCATAAGAAACCATAACAAACTATGGGAGTGCAATTAAGAGTAAGTTTTTTTCTTTGCATTATCATAAGAAACCACAAAAAGTAATCATAGAGAAAAATTTGTCACATAACGTATGTCACGTAACGTATCATAATGATACAAATATAAAAAAGTCCAACATTTATTTTTCAACGAATCAGCTCTAAATATATAGTTACATGATTGCAGATTGTATTAAAATTAGTTGTATTAAGAAACTCGAACGGGTTTCGCTGATTTTTGAATTTTTATGATAGTCAAAAAAGCGCACTTCCATATTCTGTCACATAACGTATTCCTTTTTGTCTGCCAGTATCTTGGGATCTTCTCTTTCTACAACTCCCAGATAATACATAAAAAATAGGGCTACTAAAATGCTATTCAAAAACCAATACGGACAAACTTATTTTTAAACTTTTCTTTATTTTTCTTTATGATGAAGGTTAATAAATACGTACGATGTGTATTCTATAAATAGAACGCTCGGCAGCTTGTTCTCGTACGATTCGCGTGTTCAGCTGCATGTGCTCTCACGACTCATGTGTGTCGGCTGAAGCTCAAAAGTCAAACGCGCAGTCATTTGCTATGCTGCATTCAATGAGGAAAGACCACAAAAGCGCGTGATTTTTACACTACACCGAAAAAATTGTTTGATCTCAATTGGGAAAATGAATTATTTTTCATTGAGAATATGGATGGTAACGCTCAATGTTTATTGTGCCATTACGTTGCATGTCGCTTTACCTTTGATGTTATTAACAGGCACTACCAACTTTGCCACGGGTGATATAATGAAATAAAGGGGAGGGAGAGAGATTTAAAAATGTAATTTGTTTTATGTTTGAATCGCACGCATTTTATTTTTTCAGTGTAAAGCAGTAAAAGTCACGTTGCCTTCGTGTTTCGCTGCTTCGCAAGCGCAACGCTTTCATTGTGTGAGTTTGGACACCACTGGCTTAGAGCAACCTCCAGGGAAACCACAGCAAAAGGTTCCAAAAATTGATCGAAGACGCCTGCATTATGATAGCTGCATTCTTTTTTATACCCTTGCAGAGGGTATTATAAAATTGTGCGGATGCTTGTAACGCATTGAAGGAAGCATCTCCGACCACATAAAGTATATATATTCTTGATCAGCATGACGAGCTGAGTTCATTTAGCCTTGGCCTTCCGTCCGTCGGTCTGTTTCAATACTATCTTCTCCGACAGTTTTAAAAGCTATCCTCACCAAACTTTGCACGAAGTCTTTTGGTACAAATAAGCCATATGGAACGATCGGTCGAAAAACTAGTTCTAGTGAGAAAAACTTTTTTTTTTTAATGAAAACGTCCTTATCACTAACATACACTTATTTTATATACTTTTATGCGATTCTACAAAGTTTGGTCGAAATCGGATGACTATAGCATATAGCTCCCATAGGAACAAACGGTCGAAAAAATAGTTCGAGTGAGGAAAACTTTTTTGTTTTTAATGAAAAAGTCTTTTTATTGGCATATTCTTATTTTATATACTTTAACACATTTTACACAGTTTTATCAAAATCGCAGCTATATGCTATAGTCATCCGATTTTGACAAAACCTTGTAGAATTGTGTAAAAGGATATAAAATGAATACATGCCATCGTAAGGGTCCTTTCATTAAAAACATGAAAGTTTTTTCACAAGAACTTGTTTTTCGACCGATCGTTCCTATGACAGCTATATGCTATAGTCATCAGATTTTGTCCAAACTTTGTAGAATCTTGTGGGAGCACAAAAAACAAAAACATGCCAATTTTGAGGACATTCTTATTAAAAACAAAAAAGTCTGCAAGGGTATACAAATGAGATGGTTTCTCCTTAAAGTCGAAAAGAAAACATCCTGTTATAAGATTGTTAAATTACGATTTAAGTTGAGATTTTTGTTACCGTTTCGTCTTGGTTTCGAGACTATAATTTTCGTTTTAGATTGATTTATTTCTCAGTGTATAGTGCCTTGATTGCTGTGTCATTAGCAAAGGTTGCAATGAGCTGGTCATGCGGTTCCTCCATGGGGTGTGTCCAGAGCAGTAGGCTTATCCACTGTGAAAAGACAGCATAGGGGCGGTCCTAGAACGCGATTTAAATTGTTCAATTTTTGACGTCACTTACTATGATTTTTTCTGTTGCATAATGTTGATGAAGCCTATTTTTTTGGTGTCAAATGACGATAAGTTATTCCATAATCAATAAAAAAAACTATTAAGCCTGCAATATAAAAATTTTTAACCGGTTTCCATTGGTAACATTCTGCACAAGCTGACTGAATTGAGCTGTAATTGGAACCATTTATGTAAAATTTTTATTAGTTATATGATGTTGTTTTATTATTTTTATGTGGATGGCATATCCGCATATTATTTTTTATTAAATCGTTTAACTATAAATGAAATGTCTCTTTCTACGAGATTTTTCTTTTGACAGCTGCAACCAACTGCATCGCGTACTTACTCACTGGCAATGCATTAAGCATTCCCAGATAGCTCTAACCATTTGGAATCCCACATTTTTAACTCCCTTGATGATGTTCCCCCTTACGGTTTCTTAACTACCTTTTAAAAATTTCCAATCTGATGGGTTACAGTCGGGTTTTGAGTATTTTCACTACCAGGCCTGTTCCCGTTTTCGATTTCGATTAGATCATGCGGAATCATAATTGGTTGCTGTTCCCGTTTCCAAAAAAACGATCAAGTTATTCGGTTTTAAAAGTCTTGCCTAAGAGTCAGTGGAATAAAAATTGAACGAAATTGTTTACGCTGCCTTATTGCTAAATTAAAATTTGAAAACGATTTGAACATTCATTCGAAAAGACAATCGATTTGATTACACTTGTACATTTGATTTTCACCATCTCCTGCAGTTGTCGTCTAAGTAAGTTCTAAAAATATCTCTGAGATCGTTCTGGATTATGTTTGTTATGTTGCAGATAGAATTGTGAATGTTTCTTGTTGCTTATACCTACACTGCTCGACAAAATGGAAGACGATCTTCCCCCAATTTACCAAACGAACTTTTTTTTAATGCATTTTGGCCCGCTGAGCACGAAAATTGACATGAAACGAAAATCTGTCGAGTCGTTATCGAGAAATTATAGATAAACTATTTTTTCTATTGTTTTAAAAGTTGCCTCCACTCAAGGTGGTATTGCTGCATGGGAAAAAATTTTTATACTTAAGCTAGTCTCTCAGTTTTGAAGCTATCGAGCTGAAATTTTGCACAAGGTTTCCTTTTGCTACATACTAATATGTCGGAACCGACCGGATCGGATGACTATTCTCATAGCTCCCATAGAAATGATTGGTCAGAAAACTAGTTTTAGTGAGAAAACCTTTTTTCAATGGAAGCGTCTCCAAACTTCGTAATTATTTTTTTCTATGCATTTTAATAATTATTCTAAGTTTGATGAAAATCGGACAAATGTATGGTATAGCTCCCATACAGAAGATAGGTTTGAAAAATTGTCTTAGTAAGAGAAACTTTTTTGTTTTTAATGGCACCGGCTTGAAATTTAATTGAAGTTTGTTTTGTAAGCTTTCACCGAATTGTACAAAGTTTTGTCAAAATCAGAATATTTTAACATATAGCTGCCATAGGAAGTATCGGCCGGAAAATTGGTCTTAATGTGAAAAACTTTTTTTAATTTAAATGGGATTACTATATCCCAAGCCGGTCATAGAACCGATTAGACGGAAATAAGTCTATATGAACAAGCTTTAATGTTCTAGATTTTAGCGATCTTTAACTCTGTCATTATGAGTAATATATGCTTTCATATAGATTCTGCAAAATTTGATCAAAGTCAATATATCAAATAAGGATTTGTAAGTAAAACACAGCTCCAAAGGGCAAAAGCAGAGCCTCTCTCTTGGCTTGTTTAACGCCGAATCCGAACGGCGTTTGAGAAGCTCTCGCATGGCTAATTACTACAAAGCTGGCGCCAACAGCAGAGAGAGGTGACCGGGGTAAGTTTATTCAAAGAAAAGGGGCGGGATCGCGCCCTGGACCTTTGGACAGCGGTCGCGCACACTAGCCGCTGAGCCACCCGGCCACAAATAAGACTTGCAAGAGGATGTTCATCCACAGCGGGATCTGAATAAAAAGTTAATAGTTTTTATCCATTTTCACCAAAAAATTTCCTTTCTTGTGTTTGAGGGCTTTTCCAAAAGTAAATTTAATAATGTTAAGATCGAATTTAAAAAAAACCTAAATTTTGTTTTATCCATTTGCGTTTATAAGCACCTTCAGGCACACCTAGTGTGAAATTTCAAAAAATCGGTGATTTTTCTTTTTTCTATTTTCGGTGGATTACACTTTTAAAAATAACATATTAAAATTTCAAATCGATATCTCAAATAGTTTTTGAGTTATAGCAATTTAAAGAGCAGCCGCTCGGCTGCTAGGGAGAGACGTTTGATCATTTTATCTTTTGCAACGTTTTTTCTCGAAACAGCATTTTTTCGAATTTGTGGTGATTACTCAAAAACAAATGATCCGATCACTATCAATTTTTACATATTCTGTGTGGTTCTCCGTACAATGACCTATCGGTTTTTGATTTGATCAAAAAATCGAATTTTGGAGGCAAAAACGACCAAAATTTTGGGGTAAAATTCTACTTCTTTTTTTAAAAACGCCGCAATATTGTCAATTTTTGATTTTTTTATCGTAGGTCATTGTACAGACACAATATTATCTAGTTTAACGAATTTTTTTTAATTCATCCACGGAGAAGGCCGGAACTGCGCGTGAAGGAACTTTTTCGCGCCGTTGGAGATCATTTATAACTTAAAAAAAATTTATTCACAAACTAAATATTCTTAAAATTTTGATTTGTAAAGTAATAGTTTTTAATAAAAATTTCCAAAAACGGCCATCCTGGGGCCCCTTTTTCAATAAATTTTGTATATTACACCCCCCCCAAAAAAACATTTGGCCGGCTTCTTCTCTTTAAATTTTTCAACGGTGCAGAAACCCCACAAGGACAGGCCGGAGTCAGTTATCCCCTACTCCTCCGGATCTACTACAACACTAAAAAATCATATAACTCTACAAAATTTATAAAACAATATTATCAAAAAAAACCCAAAGGGAAAACCGAGCTCTCTCAATCTCTTGGCTTGTGCGCTCTTAATTTTTAGCACAAGAGAAAGGGACCTACAGTTTTAACGCCGAATCCGAACGGCAGTTTGAGAAGATTCGCATGCTAATCACTACAAAGCTGGCGCCAACAGTAGAGAGGGGTGACCGGGTGCAAAGTTTATTCAAAGAAAAACTTTTCTTAGATGTTCCGAGGCGGGATCGAACCCACGACCTCACGCTCCAGTGGTCGCGCACACTAGCCGCTTAGCCAGCCGGGCCACTGGAAGTTTGTGCAAAAGTATTTAACAGGCAGAAGGAAGCACCTACGACCCTATAAAGTTTATATATTCTTGATCATCATGAACAGCCGATTCTAGCCATGTCCGTCTGTCCGTCCGTCTGTCTGTCTCTCCGTCAGTCCGTCTGTCCGTATGAACAAACAGATCTCAGAGATGGTAAGAGATAGAGGTCTGACATGTATGTGGGACATATCTTCTTATACTTGCAGGCAGATACATTTTTTTTTGCAATTTTGTGCCACGCCCCCTCCCGCCCCGCAAAGTGGAAAAACCACCATACCTCTCCCAGAGTTTCTAGCTAAAAAGTTTCGGTCCTTCTGGACACATTTAGTAATCAGGATTTATCCCGCCAAAGGAATGGTAAAGAACGGATTAACGGTTGTCGAGGAGTACAGGAAAACAAACAATTATGAGCAGCACTGGTCGCACTCATCACACGTACAGAGTTTGATATAGTCGGGCTTTACCGACTTTCTTTCTTGCTTTTCATGTCGATTTTCGTGCTCAGCGGGCCGAAGTTCTTTAGAAAAAGTTGGTTTGGTGAATTGGG
>JAEIFV010001810.1:0-17238 GCA_018904265.1 Lordiphosa collinella | reverse complement strand
AGGCCAATTGCCCGCTGTCCTATATTCCTTCTACTCATGCTTGTAGAAAAGAGAAGAAGGTAAAGCGTTGGACCGTCGTTTGGTATTAACGAATTGATAAAAACTCTTAGGATCGTTACAGAAGTTACTTTGAACTCGAGAAAGGTAGCTTTTATAGCAAATACGATTTTGGGCTTGGTATTTTGCCCTAGCAGTCGAGTATTTGGAGAAGTCCGTTGCTTTCCCTGATCTTTTATAAGCTTTGAAAAGACGAGACTTCACATTTTTTAAATGTCTAAGGCTTGCACAACTCCATGGTGACTTCTTCTCAACACTCTTCACTACCTCATAAGGGATAGAAAAATCAAATAGCTCGTAAAGCTTAGAGTAAAACAAATTGGTTGCAGTTTCAACGCAATGAACTTGATTAAGATATGACCAGTCAGTATCTAGCAACAAATTATTCAAGAGTATGTAGTCTGTTTTCTTAAAGCATCGCCAGAGCACTGCCTTAGTCGGCTCAACTACCTCAGCTCTGCTGGGAAGATCCAAATTAAGTTTTAAGGTGGGATGATAATTGTCTTCAGGACAAGAAATCGGAGAAGCACGAGAAACAGAAGCACACGTACTATCAGTAAATAATAGATCAAGTATACGATCAAGCAAATTTTTTACGAAATTAACTTATAGTAAAGATAAACCAAGCATGATGTCCAAAAAGCAATGCTGACAAGAAGGAGAAAAAATTCGGAATCAGGAGAAGGTACCCAAGAGACTAAGGGAAGATTGAAGTCACCCACGACGACTTGAAAATCACAGTCGCGACAGGATTTAGAAATATACTCTATTGCTGAAGCGTGCTTATAATAAGCGGACTCCTCAGAAGACGGGGGAACTTAGGAACAGCTCAGGTAAATAGTGGAATCACCAATGCGCACAGCAGGAGCATCATCACGATCAACTTCAGGCACAGATTCCGTAGCAGCCTTAGTGGAGACTGCAGCAGGATTAGTTTGGCTGGAAGTTTTACCAGGAGAAACATCTCGTTGAGCAACAGAGCCACCCGCATCAGTGGTTGTTACATCCCTGTTACCCCGAGAGGTTGAAAGCAATTCCATGTCAGCAAAAGCGGGTACCACGGCAGGAGAGCTGGCGGCATCAGCGTCAAAACAAATCAAAGACGGCAAAACAAGAAGGATTAGGTTGTGCAGTGAAAGATAGACTGCATCCTCAGATACTTCCCATTGATCTTGCGAACATCATCGTAAATATCCATTAACTCTTCTTCAGGCTGAGTCATAAATTTATGAATTTCAAATGCCCGATCACGGCAAGATACACAACACCAAAGTGTGCCTTCAACTTTTGTTAAGATGTCGGTCTGGCGGCCGGAAAAGCCTGCACACCTGACGTGTGCAACATTCTTACACAGCCAACATGCAACAAGCAAATCCATTGAACCAATTTTGTGATTAAACACACAGTCTTTAAAACAACAAGAAAGCATTTTGTTATGCTTTATGTGTAGGGCACACTGTAGTTTTAAGAGAAAAATAATTGTCACTTGGGTAATCTGGATGTCAGCGCGGCTGCAGCAAAACACCAAAAACAATAACAAGTGCAATATGCGATAAGCGGTACTTAAAGCTTTAGCATGTGCCGAATGCTTAAGCTTAAACGTTGAAGCAAATCTAGCAACAACAACAACACCGCCTAGCAGGGAATAAGAAAGAGCACAACGCAAAGTGCAAAACAAAAATAATTAGTTCAACGAAATAACTAATTGATTAATTGAACACACTCTTTCAATAACAAACTAGGCACAAGTCCACAGTAGTGTTGACTTTTATGAGTAGTTAGAGTAAGAAACTTGCGATATAAGCTTTAAGAAGTCAAATTATAAGCGGAGCTAAGAAACACAACCGAACGCGACGACTGATAAGCTCGTTGATGAACTTAATTCTGTTATTGGATTGGCCTTTTTCCCTGTATTTGCTGGACTTTTGTGACACGTTTTCGGGACAGATTGGGGGACATTTTTGGGGGTCACTTTTGTTGAATATTCGCAGGTTAACTCTGCACAAAACCTGGACCAAGTCTGAAGCGGGCACCTGAGATTAAGCTCTCGCCTCCCTCGCCTAGAATGCGAGTCAGACTCGAGTTAGAGCTTTTTCTCTTGGCGCATGCAATGGTGATCTGAAGAAGAGAAAATTTTTAGGCAATTAAATATTGCCGCTATTGAAAATATTTTCGCTTTTAATTACCTGGGCAGCAATTGTGCTCAATAAGGCTGCAAACACAGTGTGCGCTGAGACGAAGATAAAGCTGAAGACGAAGCTGAAGACGAAAAACTGCGCAGTACGATTTACATGAATTCGCTCGAATTCGTTCAGAGTGCAAGCGAAGAGAAGAGGGAAGATGAAGACGAAGCGCAAGCAAAAAGCGTAAAACGGTGCAGTACTGAATTTGAAGATGAATCGCTTGCGTTTTAGCCGTTGTTGTTGTTTTTTGTTTTGTCTAGGCGCCGATAATCTTCAAATTTAGTTTCAATTTGTGTGTTGGTGGACGCGCATATGTGAAAATGTCGGTAAACAACGAGGGGCTAATTGCAGCGGTTTTTGCAAAACGCTGCTTATGGGACCTGCAAAATAAGCTCTACCATAATAGACAAGTTGTTGAGCAAAATTGGTACATAATTGCAAATGAATTGAACCAGGATGGTAAGTAATTTAATATATATTAATGAAGAAATACAAAATTATGAAATTGAAAACTTAAGTACTATCAGCATTTCTACGGCTGCAAACATAACTGCGAAAAGTGTCTCTGATTATTCGACCTCTTTTCCTTGAACTTTCCAATATAGTTTTTGGTTCGTTGTTAATAAACTTTTCTCCTTCTGTCATGTGAGTGTCCAGATCTTCTAAATCTAATATTGTATTATGCAATATACAAATAGCTTTAACAATAATTTCTGCGTTGGATGGTATCGTTTCAATTGGCTTCCATAATATTCTCCATTTGGAATTAATTATGCCGAAAGCACATTCCACACACCTTCGTGCTCGTGACCAACGTCGATTAAAATATTCATTTTCCAAAGTTAGTTTTCTTCTGGCATATGGTCGAAGAACCCAGTCCAATAGAGGGTAAGCTTCATCTGCAAGCAAGACATATGGCATAGATATTGTGGTATTGGGCAATTCGGTGTCTTTCGGAAACTTTAGTTCTCCAGAACTTTTCATTTTGTAAATATCTGAGGAAGCAAAGGTTCCACCATCTCTTTGACGTCCATAACCACCAACTTCAATAGTGACAAATTTACATTTTGCGTCAGCAACTCCCTGCAGTACTATTGAAAAAAACTTTTTATAGTTATAAAACATAGATCCGGAGTTCGCTGGGCATTTTAGACTATGTATATGCTTTCCGTCGATAGATCCAACACAATTTGGAAATCCCCAAAATTCCAATATTGCTCCTTTCGAGGGCACTGGCGGACAGACTGCAAAACTATCCACAAAGCTTCACATGTATCTATCACAATAGAACGAACCGTTGAAGCACCCATTCGAAAGTTAAAAGACAAGGATCTAAATGAAGCACCAGTAGCGAGATATCTAATAAAAACAAATAGAAAAAAAAATTTTATTTGGTTAAATACTTAAAATCGTAACTAATAAAACGTTAATATATTTTTCAGCTTTGTCTTTGAAAAAAAAAATGGAAACAATTGAGAGACACGTTCCGGGCTGAATTAAAGAAATTTCCATCGGAACGTTCTGGCGACCCTAGACCAGATACAGTCAATGAGATGGGTTCTCAATGGTGTCATTTTGCATCAATGATGTTTTTAAAGGACCAGATAAAATGCCGCCAATCTTCTGGAAATTTAAGTCGCAAAAAAAAAAGCAATGTACAGGACTTTAATATTGAAGAGGATTTGAACAGTATTGATTTGGAGGTGTCGCAAGAAAATGTCTTCGAAGAAAACGAAATGAGTACTTTTGAAGTGATAACGTCTACGCCACAACATCCTAATGCAAGGAATCTCAAACGGCGCATTTATAATATGGAGGATAAAATGCTCAATATTGAGAAAAAAAGCTGGTGTTGTTGGAGCAAAAAACAAAAAACAAGATTCCAGCCGACGATGAAGACATGGCTTTTTTTGTGAGCTTATTGCACACGTAAACGCGGACGAAGCTCCCTCCAGTACTGGGCACTAGTTCGTGGCTGGTGAGATAAGTACTTACTAGGCAACCACCCCTACTTACTTTACTAACCCTAAGCAATGCGTTTCTTCATTTCTTTTTTTGTATGAAATGTCCGCAAATAGGGTCAATCGCCACCACTTCGTTTACCGGTAACTAGTTACAGGGGTACCCATAAAAGGACTAGTTACTGGGGTACCCATAATAGAACTAGCTGCAGGGGTACCCATAAAAGGACTACTTATGTAGCTACTGAAAAGCCAATTAATTAAAACCCATTAATTTTAAATTTATTGAAACATTTATTTTATTAATTATTTTCTGAGTTTTTAGTTTTATTCACGCATTTGTTTTTAAAGTGGCGTTTCTTTTGTAACTGCAGGGCTTTTCGCAGTTGGTCCTCAGCTGACCCAGTCCCATCGACCAAATTTATTGCATCTAAAAAAAAAAAAAAAAAATGTATTAATTACAACATTAAGTGTTTAAAACTAGTATTATTTGAACCCATGAAAGGGGTGCTGAAATGGGTAGCCATGTTATTATTATCTAAATTTTCGGTTTCATTATTTCTTACGCTATTTCTTATATTGCTATTTTTAAAGAAGCGTTTCATCTGCAGCTGAAGTGCCCTACGCAGCTAGTCTTCTGCAGATCCAACTCCACCGTCCAAAGAAATTGCATCTGGAAATACAAACTAAATTTTCATTTTCACTCTCCTCTTTGCTTGCCGCGACACTATTTAATATGTATAAATATTTTTTTTATGTTCTTTAAGCCGTCTCATATGCTTTTTGCTATACATTTTAAGTTTATTGTTATTAGCTTAAGTGCTTGTCTTACCTTTAAAATAGTTTTATTCTGTATTTTATTCACTTTAATTATATTAATCACTGAAATTCACTTTTTTCACTTGGTGGTACGTCAACTGCAAATGCTGTCACAATCTGAAGTGAATGGCAAAAGCAAAGAATGTTCCAGCAATGCAGAAAACGCGTGCTAGAAGACAAAATAACGGTGCTAGCATTGCATTTGTTTTTGTTATTTAACGAAAAATGCGTGGACAACAGTAAAATATCGAAAATTCGTTTACGCTTTCTGCTTTACTTTTCATTTTTGTCGGACACTGGTTCGGCGTCCATTTACCATAGGGTTACTCAGGAAAGTACCCATCTACTCTGGTTCGCGGTGGGTTTCAGAATATACAGGCCATAAATATTTGTATTTTTTTGGTGGTTCGGCGTTCGTTTACCATAGGGCTGCTTAAGAAAGTACCCATGTAGGAACCAGCCGAGTAGGTAGTTCCAGCATGGCCAATCGCCACCATCAGTACTAGAGGGCTTTTATGCAGAATGGATATTCAAAAATCGGTCTATAATCATGCGTACAATATGGGGCAGTCATTTCAATTCCAAAATGTGGAAAACCAAAATTCATACATATTTGTACCATCACCGACTGAACTTGATTCTTCGTCAATCCAATTTTCTGATAATGTTTCGTCACCACAGGAACCAAGCCAATACGTTCAATCAGGAAATACTATAACTTTCACATATTAACAAAAAAAATGTAATAATCAATTATTTTATAACTATGTTAATATTGAGAAATTAAAATGAATAAATGAATAAATATAAATATATTTTGAATAATTCCTTACCTCAATGTCACAATAAGCCTTTCAGCAGGCATAATTGGAGTTCTAATAAAATTGGTCAAATTTTTTAATAATTAGTGGCTCAATATTTTTCAAAATGTAGTCGAATGTGCTGATTTTCATTCGGGTGTACGCCACAAATCTGGTTTCATCCTGACGCAGCTCATCATACAAATGATGAAACTCGCCAAAATTTTGTCTACCCAAATTAATAGGATGAATTTTCATTTTCTTGCATTTTAATTTACATTTTAATTTAAAATACAAACTTTCTTGTAAAATCAGCTCATCATCTGATGACGAATCCATTGCGACTAACATAACAAAAACGCAACTGATTCGTCTTGCACTATGTACACCTATTTGCTTACTCCCAACGCAAGCAATTTGTCTTCAGCTTCGTCTTCTGCTTCATCTTCGTCTCAGCGCGCACTGTGTTTGCAGCCTAAGAAGCTCTGGATGGCTCACGTTGAATTCCAATTTCTTAGCAAAACGTCTGCTAAGAAGTTAAAATTCAAATAAAATTTTTGCTTCACAATTTGAATTAGCAAACTTACTGCTACTGATGATGCTTGCATTTAGCAATTAATTAATTTGAATTAATAGCGATATATCTAATAGTTAATATTTAACTAAATTATATTTTGATAAAACTTATCATTGTCACCTACGCCCTACCCAGAATACCTGTACATAGGCTATGAGAAGGTTAGGGTTCGCTTCCACATCCCACTCCCCCATTGCGCTTTAACAGGTACTTCCGCATGGGCCACATTGCACTGCTGTGCAAGAACGACGAAATATGCAACAACTGTAGTCAAAATATACATATCAACGCTGAAAACGGAGAAACATGCGAACGCGATCCCTGCTGCATCAACTGTCGTGAGAAGAATCAGACATGCCACAACCACCAAGCAAAAGATCGAAAATGCCCAATCTTTAGATCATACCAAGAAGTTCAAGCAATCAAAATTATGGAAAAAGTCGACAACCGAACTGCCTGGTCAATCTACAGGACCAGACACCATCATGATGGATCACTGTACTCTACAGTAGCCAAATCGAACCAAGAACAGCCACCACAATCACAGCCAACCACAGCAACAGCACAGTACACACCATCAAAAACAAGCCCAGCCACTTTAACACCAGTTGAAGGAAGTCAACGTAAAGTCATCTCATATGAAGACGAAGATGACATGTCAATCAGTACTGATGAGAGTACTTTTTATCTAAAACCAAATCAACATCAAAGACGCAGATATTCCCCAAAAATATTTCAAACCGGACCAAGCGTACCCTCCGTAAGAACAACACTAAAAATAAGAACTCTATCCCAACACCAACTAAACTTAAATCAATTCTAAATTCTAAAAATATGCCAGAAATAGAGGCAAACATAGATAAGATATAAAAAATATCATAATCAATTTCAGTTGTGTCTCTTCCCGGCTGACCGGGGACTGAGCATATAAAATGCCCACGCCTTGGTCAGTCGGGAGGAGACACGACTGAAATACATACAAAAAATATACTCACTGTATATAACATTCACTGTAGATATATTACACACACCAAAACTAACTGTATAACTAACCCTTAAGTACTAAAAATGACTCTTAAAATTATCCAGTGGAATATGAAAGGCTATACCAACAACTACAGTGAATTGCAAGTCTTAATTAAAAAACAATATCCCCAAATTATTACACTCCAAGAAATGCACATCTCCACAAACACAGTTCTTCCAATTCCTATTAACTACTCCTTATATTATACAATATCAGCATCAACGTATGGTGGTACTGGTATTCTCGTTCACAACTCTGTGCAACATAGAGAAATAATTTTAAACAACGATTTCGAAGCAGTATGTATCCAAGTTCAATCAAAGATGAAATTAAACATAATATCAGCGTATATTGCCCCTGACAAAAGTTTCACGGAATCCAACCTTCAATCAGTCCTACTCATGCATAACAGAACTATAGTAACCGGAGATTTTAATAGCTGGCATACAAGTTGGGGGTCTCCCAAGAATAATAGACGAGGCAACACATTGGACAAATTTTTAGTTAAGTCGAATTATATACTCCTTAATGACGGCAGTCCCACACACCTTTCAACACATAGCTCCATGACACACATTGATTTGACATTCTGTTCCCCAGATCTTGCTATTATGGCAAACTGGAAAACGGAAAACAGCACATACGGAAGCGACCATATACCTATAATAACCACAGTCTTTACCACTAGCCAAAACCAAACAAGTTCACCGTTCTTTTTAACTAAATTAGCCAACTGGGAAAAGTTTTCTGAACATTCAACCAAATATTGCGCACTTATTCCAAAGAGTAATAATATAAACAAAGAAGCAGCAAATATAACAAGAATCGTACTGAAAAGCGCTAAACAAACAATTCCACAGACGGTCCCAAAAAAACCCACCCGTGTCCCATGGTGGAATAAAGAATTAGAACTACTTAAAAGAAACAAAAATACAGCATGGAATAAACTTAATAAACGAATAACTAGTGAAAATATTATAAATTATAAAAAACAAAACGCTTTATTTAGGAGAACACTAAAATTGTCAAAAGTACTATCTGTTCAACAATTCACAGCGGAAATTAGTCCTTACACTCCCATCGAGCAAGTATGGAAAAACATTAGAACTTTCTGCGGACTGCACAAACCCAAAACTATTCATTGCATTCAAGACCCAACAACATCTTATTTCACAAACGACAAATTAGAAATAGCAGAAGTTTTTTGCAGTAACTGGTCCACAAAAGCGAATGATGATAATTTCACTAATGTTTTCGTTGAAAACAAAAATAGGGTTATTAGAAATTCAATTTTTCACACACCTTGTCAAAAAGCTCTAGAAATCGAAAGTGATATTAAATACCTAGAATTCGCATCTGCACTTTCATCTCTCAAAGGTAATACTCCAGGAATCGACCGTATAACTTATTCCATGATAAAGAACCTTAGCCGGCAAGCGCACCTTAGAACAATAGATTATTATAACTCCATTCTCAACAATTTCATTCCACAATCCTACAAAACAAGCATAATAGTTCCAATACACAAATCTAAGTCTGACAAAACACAAATAGACTCCTACAGACCAATTTCTCTCAACCCCTGCTTCTCCAAGATCCTTGACAAAATTATCGCAAAGAGACTGTGGTGGTTTGCAACCACTAGCAAACTACTCAACAATCAGCAAACAGGATTTAGAAAAGGCAAGTCTATTATAGATAATCTACTTTATGTAGATCACCTTATTAATAGAACCTTAGCCAGCAAAAACCACACCTCAATCGTATCACTCGACTTTGCTAAAGCTTTTGACAAGATTGGTATACATCCAATAATCGACCAGCTATATTCATGGAAAGTCGGGCCCAAAATAATATCATATGTGAAAAACTTTATGCTAAATAGGAAAATTAAAGTACGAGTCGAAAACCAAATGTCAAACACGCAGAATCTTCAAAATGGTATACCCCAGGGTTCTCCATTGTCCGTTATCCTTTTTATCATTGCATTCAACAAGCTCACAACCATTATTTCGCTACACAAAGAATTGTCGATTTGCGCCTATGCAGATGACTATAATATACTTATTAAAATGAGAAAAGAAAAAAACGTTACACTCTCACTTGATCATGTTTTTAATGACATACACGAATGGTGTTTGTATTCAGGAGCAGTATTATCTACTTCTAAATGCAAACATATCCATATTTGCAAAAAACATAATTGCAGGTGCACTGTTTCTACTGGAAACATAGACATTGAAGACACAAAAACATTGAAAATTTTAGGCGTTACAATAAAAGGGAACTATAAATGGAACCACCACATAGATAACCTAACCGCCTCTCTATCGAAAACACTAAATATAATTAAATGCTTAGCAAGTCCAAAATTCCATTGTAGCACCGTAACATTAGTCTCAGTCGTTAAATCCCTCCTATTATCAAAAATAGAATTTGCTCTTCCAATTTATGGTTACGCAGCTGACAGTTCTCTAAAAAAACTTAACAGAATCATACATGCTGGAGCTAGAAATGCTCTTGGTGCATACCGAACGACGCCAATTAAAAACATCTTATATGAATCTGGAATTAGTTCAATACACGACACTAGAGACCAAAGAACTGCATACCTCGTCAAAACACTATCACACTCTCAAGATTCACCAATAGCCAATATTGTTAAAAAATACAAACCCCCTCGTCAAGCAAAGCAAAAATCCGCAATAGACCGAATAATTAACCTAAATAAAAGCCTAAGTATTAATATTACACCAAAAAAACAAACTGCAGAAAACCAGCCGCCATGGGCGTTTAAAACAAATACCACCAACACTTCTCTAAGAAAATTCAATAAGTCCCAAACACCATCCACAGTATTCATCAAAGAATTTCTACATATTAAAAATGACAACAAGGACTACACATGTATCTATACAGATGGATCAAAAGACAACTCTACAACTACATACGCAATCACAACAGAAAACAAAATAATAAAAATAGGACTTTTGCCAGATTACTCCACGGTTTTCTCAGCGGAAATTGTTGCGATTTCGGAAGCCCTCTCCATCCTCAAAAACCAACGAGGCAAATTTATGATCTGTTCGGACTCATTATCAGCCTTAGATGCCATTAACAATATTGATAATACATCATACTACCCAGAAAATATTAGGAAACAGCTAATTAAATGCTACCCAAAATTCAAATTACTTTGGATTGCAGGCCACACAGGCATCCCTGGAAACGAGTTTGCGGACGATTCTGCTAAAAATGCAAAACTCTTCCCATTAATAATAACACCAAATCATAACATAAATGACATTATAAAATACATAAAAAAGCGTGCAAAAGATTTAAATAATTATAAATTCTCAAACACATCTCGCTGGTACCAAACCATTAATAGCAACAAGATTAACATTAAAGACATATTTTTAAAAGACTCTGACATGAGCAGACTAGACGAAATAAAACTGATTCGGCTCCGGCTTGGGCACACCAAGCTTACCCATGCACATTACATGAACCCTACATCGTCCTCAAATACATGTCCCCTTTGCAACATTAACATCACCGTTAACATAGAACATCTGTTAGGTGACTGCCCAACACTTCAAAACCACAGACATACATGCTTCCAAAACAAAAATCCTTTAAGCTTTCTCACCGATCCCACTCCACAACACTTATCCTCAATCATTTCTTTTCTAAAATTAAGTAATATATATCATGTTATTTAAGATAAGTTTTCCTTCATTCACAAATGTAATTACTGAATACTTATACTGATAATTTTATTTGTTATACCAAAAATGTAAAAAACTTCACTTTAAATAATCTAACTATTATGTATAATAATCTAACTATTATGTATTAATACAAGTTTGATACCAAACATGTATATAGCCGAAGGCCACAGAAGCCAGTGCTATTCAAGCGTAGTTTAGCCATAGTTTGTAACTAAGCTAAACTCAAATAAAAAAAAAAAAAAGCTACACGATCTCGGGTTGAAGAAATTGCCACGCTCGACCGACGATCGCTGGCTGGGACGGTTTCCACACTGGTGGTGGCCTTGAGCTTTCTTCTGGCGTACAAATTCAGGCTTGCCAAAAGCTCTCTCTGGTTGATGGCTTCCAGTTCCTCTTTTTGAAAGGGAGTTGTTGACCATAAAGAGCGATTTGGAGCGTTTAAGGGAGCAACTACGATCCAAATGCTGATGACATTTGGACTTATGATTTCTTTGGGGTTTTTTTTTTTTGGTGGCCTTGGTCCACCTTAGGCTGGCTCGCATTGAGCCTTTAATTTCAGCTGATAACTAAGTGCCACACCCTTGGAAATCAGAAGTGGAAGCGAAATGAAAACCCAGTTAAGAGAAATCTTCTAACTATGTCGCTTAAATGCAGGACATTACACTATTTTTTTGTTTTTTGCGAACTTACTACAGCAGAAGGGGTGGCACGTGGCACTTTACAAATAAATTTATGTTGTTTACTTTGACGACTGGCACTGGGACTTACTTTTAATCACTTTTTCACAGCACTTGAAAATAATTTTGGACTTGGAGTTGAATTTGGCTTCCGCTTGGGGAAAAATTAAACCTGCTTGGCGAACTGGAAGTTGGAAGACGCATCCTCCTACTTCAGCGGCTCAGAAAGCTATTAACAGAGCCTGCGAGATCGTCGCCATTTTTAGCCTACAATCTCGCTCCAGTTATCTGAGTATCTGAGTCGCTCCATCTCTTACCAATTATATGGAATTAACGAGCCTAGGTGGCGCTGACAAACTAAAGCAAAGCCTGCTTCACGAGCTGCAAAAAGTATCTTGTGAATTGTTCCGGCGACAAGCGTACCATAATCTGATCTTGTTAACTGAACCCTTTAAAGTCGATATCACCACACTGGAGCCAAAAGTGCGTTGAATATTGTGCGTTCTGTGCAACAGGTGGCGTCTGAAAGCTTTACGGTTTTCGCCGAACGGTGGCGCCACAAGCTTTACGGTTTTCGCCGACAGACGGCCGCTCTATTAAGTGTTTCGTGAACCCTAATGTGATCTTATTAACTGATTCCTTTAAAGTCTATAGCACCCCATTAAAGATCTGTGAATTTTAAAGTGCGTTGTATATTTTGCGTTATGTGCAACAGGTGGCGCCACAAATCTTTACGGTTTTCGCCGAACAGAAGGCGCCACAAAGCTTTACTGGTTTCGCCGACAGATGGCGCCAGTGTGCCAGGCCTTTGATTATCTTTAGTAACTAACTTTATTAAACAATAACATTACACGCTAATAGAATGGGTATAAGTTGATAGAATGAATCGAGTTGACAATGATGCAATAATGACGCTTCCCAGGAAAATTGGCGGCTCGTGATGGCACCCGTGTCGTATCGATATCTAGCCACTTATATATCGATTGGTGACTGGCTATCGCATCATGGGACGACTCATTGATGCCACAGCTACTCCCTCCCCAGTGACCTGGTGGGGAGCGAATATAACCTTACGAGGTTGTTCGTAGGTGCGCAGCGTCCTTGGGGAGGCTGTGAATCGTTTCAGGTTCTTGTTCCCTCGCCACAAACGCCGGTTTGAGGCGCTCCGTTGAAACAGCTACTTCCTTTGCCATCGATTTTGATGACAAAGATGCGATCAGTAAGGTCGTTTTACTTCTTCGTAGGGCCCAGAATATGGAGGTTCCAATGGTTGTCGAACGCTGTCCCTAAGCATGACGTGAACAATCATTCATGTGTTTTAACACGAACATGCTTCGGTTCGATCAACCTGATGGGCTGCAGGCGCCGGTCGAACAAGGCGCATATGCTCTCGAAATTTTTCGATAAATATTTTGGGTGCAATGGTTCGAGTCAAATCATCGAAAAATTCATTTGGGATTCGAATATGACTGCCATAGATCATCTCGGCAGATGATGTGCCGAGATCTTCTTTGTAGCTCGTTCTTAGACCCAATAGGTTAGGGGAGCAAGTCGATCAAAGGGTTTGTGGATTACACATGAGGGCGGCTTTTGAACGTTCGATGCCATCTCCTATCATGCCGGGGCTACGAATTAGTATGCCGTGGTATGAATACGTTTGCTGCCCACCAAGTCGCCGAGTGCCTTAAAGGGCGGACTCAAGTTGAGATCCTTGATCTGTGGTGATCGTATGGTGACAGCCAAATCATGAGATCCAATGTGACCAGAACATTGAAGCCACTGTGTCGGCAGTGATATCTTTCAAAGGAACACGCGCTTCCGGCCATCTGGAAAACGCGGTCAATCATCGTGAGGCAATAGCGGTATCCGCTTGCCAGAGGCATGATTACGATATCAAATGCCGCGTGGTCGAAACGGCTATCGGGCATGCTCAATCTTCTCCGGAATCATTTTGTTGTGACGATGTATTTTAGCTCGTTGGCAGCGTACGTTTCTTGCCCATGAGGTTACGTTCCTTCCTCATCGACGGCCATACATACTTTCGTCGTATTTGTCGCAATGTGGATCTGCCACTCGGATGTGAAGGCCATGTACAGAAGCGAAAACATCATACCGCATGGATTGAGGAATATATGGTATGTTTGATCCAGTAGAGATGTCGCAATATACCATCACATTTCCATCAAACTGGACACGTTGAAGTTGAAGGGGAGGTACTTCCTTGTTGGAGCCTGATCCAGGTCATCATCGTCTTGCTGTTCCTCGCAATTTTTTCCAATGAAATTTCATTAGGCATCGAAATTGCGTTAGTCATGACAATTAAAAGCCCCAGCTACCTCTCAGGACCAGCCACGTACTATATTAGTCGAGTATTGAGATATAAAATCCAGATGACGTAGCTGTCGTGGCGATGCTTTTCAGGTTTTTGAGAAAAGGCATAAATGAAACTGTGGTCTGTTTTAATGACAAATACACGGCCTCTAGCTGTGCTCGAAATAGCGAATTGACTCGTAAATTGCAAGCAATTCACGATCGTACGTACTGTAGTTTCTTTCGGTCAGTGTCAGCTTTCGAGAAAAAAATCCAATCGGGTGCCATCGTTCGTTGATTTGTTGCTCCAATGCTGCGCAATTGCCGTGTCTGAAGCATCGCACACCAAAGCTAACATCGCATCAGAAGCTGGATGTGCTATGAGGCTGCCTTGTGCGACGGAAAGCTTGCACTGCTCGAATGCTTTAGTGCCTCAGGACTCCATTGAATTTTCGCTTGTCGTTTTTTTGATTCCTTTTGCACATTTCACTAAGAGACGCTTGAATCTCAGATGCATGAGAATACAATAACGGCGGTAGTAGTTAATGATGCCTAGAAATCCTACTAAGTTCAGCAAGTGTTTCCGGCCGATTGTATTTGGCAATATCATCGATTCGGATCCTCAGGTGGTCGCACTTCCTCGGAGTTTATGGTATAGCTCGAAGCACCATAGGTTTAACGATTTGGCGACTGTTTCGTATTTATGCTCAGGCCGTGTTTCTGAAGTATTGAGAGAACAACACGTAGGTGCTGCTCTCGTGCTCATCGGATCTCTTGACATAATTAGTATGTCGTCGATGTAGCAATAGGCAAAATCAAGCCCCTAAATATGCTATCCATAAAAATCGCTGAAACGTCTGTGTCGCGTTCTTCAAGCAAACGGCATGTAAAGGAATAATCAACCCGAAGGGAGTGCATAGCGGTCTTCTTAATGTCTTCGTCAGACATTGGAATTTGGTGGGGGGAACCAAATCCAATGTTGAGAATATGGTTTCCCGTGGAGTCGTTCGGCAAAATCGTGAATGTGTGCAGAAATTGGATGGCGTCTGGTACAGTAATCGGGAATTCAGTTTGCGATAATCTCCACAAGCTCTCCAACCACCAGTTCGCTTTGCAACCATATGCAAGGGGCTGGACCAGGAGCATTAACCGCGCAGATGCCTTGGTCGAGCAGGAAATTTATTTCGTCTTTTTTGCGACGGCGAGTTTTCCCCAGAAGGCAGTCTGGGGTGATCAACACTGGAGTCCCACAAGTGTCTATATGGTGAAAACATTGTGCGTACTCTTGGTGCTGTGTTTTGTTGGTGTTTGTGGTGACGTCTATGAACTGCGCAAGGACACCTCACAAATCTATGTTTTGTTGAGTGTCGAAATAGTAGAGTCAATAGTACTGGGTATTGTACCCAGTAGAAACTCTCGTCGTTTGGTCGATTAGTTTTTGGTGTTGAGGTCGATGAGCAGATTATAGTGAGCTAATAAATCGGCTCCGATTGTTGGTGTTGTACGTCAGCAATAATGAATGGCCACTTAATAAGAGCGGGGGGGGGGGGTGAGAATGTGCCATAGGTCTTAATGGGCGTTTGATTTGCTGCGAACAGATGTAAGTCGTTGACGCTGGTCTTAAATTTTACGATGCCCGTGTGGAGTCACGGATACTACTGAGCCTGAGTCGACCAAGTCTTGTTTTCGAAGAGCGATCAAAAATATGTAGACGAGGCTCCTGACAGGCATTGGTCGCCCGACGACGGGCCCCTCAATTGCTGCTGGTTGTCGCGCAGCTGCCGCCAACCAGCGAGGCCGACAGCTGCTTTAGTTTGACGACTTCCAATACCAGCAACCAGCGGCCCCGCTTTTTGTGTTGCCGAACTCCTGGTACCAGCATTTCTCCTTTGCTCCTCTCCCTTGTTGTTTGACGAGCCTCCGGAGACGGACGTGAGGAGAGTTCGATTCAGGCGTGATCCTCTGAGATTTCTTATTTCAAATTGGAGCTTGCCTCACCGAGTCAGTGACTGAATAGTCGCACTCATGTCGAGCTTTGGTGAGCGCGCGAGAGCCTCCACTCCATTCGACGGTGTCTGCTGCTGGGGAAGGGATCGACGAATAAAGGCCTGGATTAGTGCGCCTCCAGCATCTTGTCCGCAGTCTTCGCGAGTTCGCTCAAACTTTCCTCCTTCCAGACAGATAAGAGCGGACGAATGCATTGGGAGCATCTGGGCCATGAAGAAACTGTTATCGCTGCCAGTGGAAGTGCAAGGCGTTGTATACGAGCCAAAATTTCGGTGGGAAGCCCGCAGTATCAATCCCTTGGAGCGAACGATTTAACTTTGATTCTGCAGACTCAGCGAAATTGACGAGCAGGCGATCCTTGAGTGCATCGTATCGATCTGCTGCTGGAGGTGCGGAGACCAGGTCTTCGACGCGCGCACTGAAGGACGTCGTCTTCAGGTGAACAAGCAATTATATCAAATCGATCAGCATCCTCGGTGACATTGTTCAGCCTAAATGATCGCTCGAGTTGGGCAAACCAGAGCTGTGGGTTATCTTTGTTGAATTTCGGCACAGTAATGCAGGCGCGGGGGTGGGACGTGCGTTTGCCAGCTGCTGCCGCATTTGTTGTAGTTCGTTTTGCAAGATTTCCAGCTGGACTCTCGATTCCTCCTCCGCCATGTTGATGTTGATGTTGTTGCTGCTGTCAAAGAAGATTTCTCGTCGTCACTAATTGTGTCTCGTTGAGTGGAGCGCAAATTATATTTCGACATCTATCAATAAATATTTGCATCAGACAATTTTTTGCACGATAAAACAACAATAAATTGATGCCTTTTAGCAGCGTGAGTAAATTGAAATAATCTTAGTTCGTTGTGATTTCTTAATTAGTTCAAACGTCCGGGGCACCACTTTAGTTATCTTTAGTAACTAACTTTGATAAACAATAACATTACACGCTAATAGAATGAATTATAAGTTGATAGAATGAATCGAGTTGACAATGATGCAATGACGCTTCCCAGGAAAATTGGCGGCTCGTGATGGCACCGTGTCGTATCGATATCTAGCCACTTATATCGATTGGTGACTGCAGCTATCGCATCA
>JAEIFV010001809.1:0-17325 GCA_018904265.1 Lordiphosa collinella | reverse complement strand
AATTTGTTGCGTTTAGACAGGGACAAGTACCAAGTCTAAAGTTCAAATTGCAAGCGCTACAAATTCATTTTTAGACTCCACGGTTTCTTGGTGACATTTGCCTTATAAATCTTCTAGAAACCACCATTTTAGACCGATGGATTAAATTCTACGAATTCCAAGTTAGACGATTTCTGGGTGAAATTTTGTTAGAATTTAAAGTAGATTTCGTTTTGGCTACACGCATTCTGCCGAAAAATTAGATTTCCTGGGACACAAAACTTGATAAGTCAATCGGCCAACTGTGTCAGACCCAAATAATCTCGCTACTATGCTTTTAGTTCACTGATAACACAAACCAAATTTCGGCTGACTCTGCCTATAAAAAGCCTCATTCAATATCCCCAACAGCATCAGTTGTATTTTTGTATAACCACCAATGATGTTTTCAAACAAGTTCTGCATTTTCCTCATCTGGCCTACAACTAATGGCTCTTGCAGCTGCCCATACCGTACATTACAATGGTACGACCTGGATTCTGTGAAGGAAAAATATAGCGGAGGTCCATTTTGGACTTCGCTGTTGATGCTGATTAAGAATACCTGAATTTGGGATCGGATATTGTTCCTTTTACCTGTTACTCGTACATACACAACTTCACATTTTCATTCTGAAATGGGTATAATAAATTTCAATCTATCTCAATAGCTTGCACCATTAACTAAGAAGTCTTTTGAGTTGAGTTGAGAATTGACGTGGCTGATTCATCATATTAGGGGGCTTTTTCTTGGATTTCTTTTTTGGGCAAAAAGGTTCTGATTCTTATTTTTGTGGCGTTTAGTGGTTTGAGTTTGTCCTGACTGACTGACTCATTGTATATTCTAAATGCTTAACGGCAAGAGGTTGAAAACTGAGATTTGGACTGTGGCTTTCATTGGTTGAATTTGTTTTTCTAGTTAGGCCCGTTGCTGTTTGTACTTTTTGTAAACGACCTCCCTCAAGTCATATCTCACTTAACCGTAATTATGTACGCAGATGCTTCTTGCATACTCGCCTAGAGCTAGACCTGAAGTTCATTCAGAATTGGTGTTTAAACAACCTTTTTTTTCCTAAACCTCGATCTTCAATCTTTGCATCACCGCAGAATATGCAATGATGTCCTATTTGCTTCTTCTCGAATTGGTTGATCAAGCGCTATCTTCAGCGGGTGTTCCCTCAAGTATACTCACTTATCAGTGTGCCGGGTCAACTACGCCACAAAACTTTTGAGAGTTTGCCTATGTTCAGTAAATAGCGACGCTAGATTGTACTTAGGCTGATTGCTCCAGTGAGTAAGAACTATTACAAAGAAAAATGATTTTTAGGTACTTTAGAGATTCCATAGACAATGTTTTAATTGGTAGAACTACAAATTCTAGACACCGTTAAATGTTATGCATTGAAAAAGCTTTGTTCGGGGGGGTCCGAGTGCAAAATTCTTTTATTTAAGTAAGATTTCTTCGAGAAGAGGTTAGATTTCTGACCAACAGCTACATGTATCTTCTTGCTATCTTGATCTTATTAGGTTCATTCCAGAGATTTCGAAATTCCGCTTATAATCACAATTGCATCCATTTACACTTTCCCGATTCATTAACAAATCCCTTTGAACTTTTTTCATTGAAAATCCACGCACACAAAAATTTTTTTATTAACACTAAAATCTCCATTCATCAGTGCCCCAATTTCAGTGCCTCATTATCAACAAAATTTATACACGTTTTCTAATCATTTGGTGGCCCCCCTTTATAGGGGGGTAACTTTTCTTTTTCTAAACGGCCTACGCAACAAATTTCAAGATAACGCACAAACCGGCAAAACCAAAACGAATCAAAATATAAGAATTTAGTTCAAACGAGTTCATTGACACAGAAAGAACAAAATCAAAATATAAAGTGGGGGCTGGTTGTGTTTTTAGTTTTCCGCGCCAATCTATTTACGCACAATTTAGTCTCTTTTTATATTAAGTTTTAGGTTTTTTTGCTTATCGATGGCGCTGATAGCCGAACGGCTTGCCCTGAACTTGAATTTGTGATTTTGTGAAAGTAAATTGGAACCTCAATTCTGGGACAAGAACTGATTTCTAATCAGCTTTTGGGTTTCAAGTGCTGTAATTAGATGTGCGTACTTTGCCGACCATTTGAATGCGAAAGTCGGGAGTGGAGTGTGTTGTGTTGTGCCCATAGATCATTTGCGGGTGAAAGTTTTTTGTTTTGTCTTTTAAATTTCATTTACTTTTATTATTCGAGCTCCAGAGCAGCTTATCTAATGAATATCAAGTTTTTCGGTTTGTCACCTGTGGCTATTTCGAAAAGCCGATAAAAAAACAAAAACTGTGAAATAGAAAACCCAAAGCAGATAGATACAGAGCTACAGCCGACACGTGTGTGGCAGAGTTGTCGAGTCATAATTGATATTTTTGAATAAGCCTGTTAAAAATTTTCTACGTTTTTATGTACTGAAGAGAAATAATTAATATTTATTGGCAAATTGTGGCACTGAATGAGTGACGTTTCGGTTTTGCCATTTGGCTAGATTCAAGAAAAATGCGTGGCGTACGCACGCCTTCAAAATAAATTATATGCGACGGCAATGATGTGGTATTTATTTTAATATATATATTTTTTATATACCAATGCCTTTTCCTTCTCTCTGTTTATTTTTAAAGATTTATTTGCAAAATATTGCGAAATTGCCAATTTTTATTTTGAACTGTGCTCTGACTCTTCAGGTTTGTTATTTCTTATTATAAATAAGGAACATTTCATTCTAGTTCGCGAGTTTTGTCGATTTTTACGTTCAGAAAGAAACAGTTTCGACCTTTCAGAGTTCATAAATTCATCCATTGGTCCGGCTGACTGCTTGAGTGTTTCGTTCTCAGAGACTATGTACGAAGTGTGTTCCAAAAGAACAGAGAAAATAAAATTTAACTTCACACGAAGTTTTACATGCCACATGTAAAAATGAGAAAAGTAAACGCGTCATGTAGAATAGCTACATAAACGTCTTCTTCTACATAAACTACATAAACGAAGTGGGTGGAAAATCCCCGTCAAACGTGTAGAAAACTACATTTTCAAGTAGCTTTTACGTACTTTGACTTCTCTGTGTTCGTCTTCCACATAACTTTCTAGGTATGCATCAGATGGTTGAGACAAGTGAAGGCAATAAAAAGTTCCAAACATAAAAAAATGGTATTATCTGGAGTCAATGCTATATTTTTTCATATCATTAAAAATTGGGGAAATTTAACTTCGGCTCGGCCGAAGTTTTGTATACTCTTGCAGCTTCCATTGAAAACAAAAAAGTTTTTCTAACTAAGACTACTTTTTGGATCTTACTTTTCTATGCGATTAGTATAGATCTATAGATGTCTGATTTCGACCAAACTTGGTGAAATCATGGAAAAGCATAATAACGAAATTTGGAGGCGGTCCCATTTAAAACAAAAAAGTTTTCCTCACTAGAACTTCTTTTTCGACCGATCAATCATACAGCAGCTATATGCTATAGTCATCCGATTTTGATAAAACTTTGTAGAAATGTGTTAAAGTATATAAAATATGAATATGCCAATAAAAAGGACGTTTTCATTAAAAACAAAACAGTTTTCCTCACTCGAACTAGTTTTTCGACCGATCGTTCCTATGGGAGCTATATGCTATAGTCATCCGACTTCGACCAAACTTTGTAGAATTGTGTAAAAGTATATAAAATAAGTGTATGCCAATGATATGGACGTTTTCATTAAAAACAAAAAAGTTTTTCTCACTAAGACTAGTTTTTCGACCGATCGTTCCTATGACAGCTATATGCTATAGTCATCCGATCCGGCCGGTTCCGACAAATGTGCAGCGTATTTGTACCAAAAGAATTCCTGCAAAGTTTGGTGAGGATAGCTTTAAAACTGACGGAGGAGATAGCATAGAAACAGACAGACGGGCAGACGGACAGACGGACATGGCTAAATGAACTCAATATATATACTTTATGTGCCCGGATATGCTTCCTTCAATGCGTTACAAACATCCGCACAATTTTATAATACCCTCTGCAAGGTTATAATGACAGAAGAACCAAGAAATTTCGTACTTGTATCAAGAATTTTCGGTTTTAATAGTTTTATGAGTACAATTCTTCATTCAAAAGCGTTTATTTTAAAATTCTAATATTCTAGTTTTAAGAATGGTTAGGCACAATTAAGTGAACTTTAATAACATTGACTAAATGTCAAAGTCAACATAGTTTTTGTGGGCTCCAATTATGTCAACTTTTGGGCCAACACAACACAATTTGCGGGAAAGCTGCTCCAATGGAAAAAAGAAATAGATTTTTGTAACGTATTGAGACTGGTAATAAAAAAATGGGATCACTACGATAACCCCAGCACTAAAAATCATATAAGCCGCCAGCCAAAGCTCTCGGTGGTAAGGTGATTATTTGTATTTCTACTTCAAACCGGGTGAAACCATCAGGCGGCAACTCTACCGATCTCAATTGATGCGTTTGAGCCGAGCAATGAAGCAATAACGTCCAGAATAAGAGCAAAGACACTAAAAGGTAGTTTTTTTAGTATAACAAATCTCGGCCAAATTTGCGCGCCGCTGATGTGAAGGTATCCTCTGAGAGTCCTCTAGACGTTGCGGAAAATCTAAAAGCATGGAGATCAATATGTTCTCATGCGCTATTGCCCAACGACAAATACATTCTCTACCTCTACCACGACATTCAAACGGGTCAGCTCTGTGAAACCGCAATGTAGGGCTTAGGAATGTTATGAAGGTTTTATTTTGGTAAGATAAACTCTTATAAATTGAACCTAAGATATTGTTTTATCCGAGCTTTTTCCAAGCGGGGGTGTTCGGTTCGAATTCAGGTCTGGGAGTACCTTTAGAAGTGACCTAAAATACCATAGTTCGTGTAATATAACATAAATGTTCATTTCAGTTTACCTTTGAACACTCCTCGTACATAAGTTTAAGTCTATAAGTTTATGAGCTTATGTACCCAAAATTTCCATTTAGGTTTATAAACGAAGATGCTTTGCTATTTTGATTTTCAGTGTACATTTTTTGATACCTCACGCCTGATTCGTAACATATGGCAACGCCAAATATGCTCAGTAAGGTTTGCAATTTTAACATGAATTGACTAACAAACTAACAAATCATTGAATTTTACTATCAAAATTAATAAGTAAAGTAAAATTGGCTTGTCAAGATGACACAGCCCCAAGGGGCCAAAGCCGAGCCTCTCTCAATCTCTTGGCTTGTGCGCTTCTAATTTTAGCAGAAGAGAAAGGGACCTACAGTTTAACGCCGAATCCGAACGGCAGTTTTTGAGAGGCTTTTCATGGCTAATTACTGCACTATGCTGGCGCAGAGGTGTGGCCGGGTGTAAAGTTTTATTCAAAGAAAAAAGGGAATTGATTAGATGTTCCGAGGCGGGATCGAACCCACGACCTCATGCTTAGCGGTCGCGCACACTAACCGCTTCTTCATAATCGACCCACCAAACCCTCTATTCAAGCTTTTGTGAACAAATTTCGCAGCGGTTTCACTTTATTGGACATTAATTCACCATCCCGTGTGCGGGCATTGCGAAATTTCAATTTGTTGCCGTTCTCAACGATTGGGCTTGTGTTATTCGACCACCTGAAAGATTTTACGTAAGGACCTCGATATGAAACCATTCCAAATACAGCTGGTGCAAAAAACTGAAACTTAGTTAAAGTCGGTCCTGCCAGACTTCGATATACCCTTTACTCAGAGACATTAATGTTGTATAGCCTTCCCTTATGTTAATTAACAGAGCATTAACATTAATAAGAACATAAGCACACAGACCATGTGGCGCCAAAAAGTATGCAACATTTTTATAACTTTTAAACTTAGCCATTTATTATCCGACCTTTATGAAACTTTCAGAGATTGTAGATATTGATATCTTAATTTGTAGGAGTTGTTCCACATTTTTTATTGTGGGGGCGGAAGGGGGTGAGGCCAAAATTTTAAATTAGCTTGATCTGCCGGACAATAGGAGTCTACATACCAAAATTTGGTGGCTCTAGCTTTTCTAGTCTCCGAGATCTAAGTGTTCATACAGACAGGCGGACAGACGGACATGGCTATATTAACTCGGCTGTTGATGCTGATCAAGCAAAATACTTTATGGGGATACTCCTGTGTTCCTACTGTTGCACATACAGAGTATAAAAAGAAGTTTACTTTTTGTATGTTGTGAGCAAACAAAACTTAAGCAGTCTCTTGCAAAACCACTCGAAAAAAAATCTATTCGTTCTGGAATTTTCAAAAATATCACTCTTGATAGAGCTGAATCGTTCTCAGTTTTTTTGGGGGGGGAGTGAGGCCAAAAAACTTAGAGTGGAGAGCAAACTCCTTTGAGAGAAAAGCATTGAGTCCGCTCTCACAGTTTTTGTTTTTTAGCGGAGAGCACCATCGATCTTTGCAGTGATCTTTGGAATTCCCAAGCAGTTATGGCATTGCTGGCATGGAGAGAGTCAGACGGCTATTGGACTGACAGTTGACAGTCAAAAACTGCTGCTGCTTTGTGGTGTTGTGTATTCCTCGAGCCGGCAAAAATTCAATATTAATAATTGATTTTCTAGTGAAATAAATTGAAACAAAAAATTAAAAACAGACAATTTAAAATTGTTATTTGATTGGAATGTGGGCGGCCTTACTTTTGAATCTGTGGAGTTCTTGATTCAAGAGTGAACAATTTTTCTCATGAATCTGATGAGCTTTTGATACAAATTACAAGACAGTGCACTTAGCCCTTGATTCAAGCATGAGCAATCTTGGAATTGAGTACGCTTAGCACTTAATTCAAGAATATTTCTACTGGTTTTAAGAATGTTTCGTACTTGGTTCAAGTATTAAAGCTCATGGATTAAGAAAAACGGGATCAAAAACTCATATCGAACTTTTGACATCAATCATTCTTGATCCCATTATGAAATTCTCTATTTTTTCTCTCAGTGTACTTATTTATTCTCATGTCTTTAGTTTCTTAATCTTGCTTCTTTCAGTCTCATTTCTACTACCTTATTAAGTCTTGAATATGACTTCTTTTTCTTATTCCTCTTTTCAAAATTTTATTAAAATAAAATCTAACGAAAGGGCGCAGCAAAAACATCTATTTTCATGACTAATTCACTTCACAAATGTCACAAACAAATTGATATTGGCCGCCATTTGCAAGTATTTAAAGTCTTGTTCGATTTGTTTTGTTATTTCACTTTCAAAATTTTCCTCTCGGATTTCTAGATCTCCAGCCATTGGCTAGACAACATTTCTATTGGCCATGCGTTCTAAGCCAACTTTATTAATATTATTTTACTTTTATTTTTTTTTGTAACCAACCAAAAATTCACCTGTAACAACGTCGCAGAAAAGAGCAACGAAGCCGAAGTAGATGAACGGAAAACAAGAATTGAGAGAGAGAGGGAACCCGAAATCTGAAAAAACCAGATTTACTACTAATTTAAATTCTTGGCATACAAAAATTCTAAAAAACAAAAGCAAAAGCCACAACACAAGAAATTAAATTGAGTATCGAAACGAAGCGAAATGGTTTTTTATTGGCAGAAATATTGGCTCTCTGTGTCTGTGTCGTCTTCCACCTGACGCCAACTGCTTTCCGTTTTTGGTATCCAGGCGCTTCCTTTCGTTTAAATTGGCATTTGTTTTTCAAACTAAAACATATGTACATAATATTGTATGCTAATTTGTGTCAAAAGCCAACACAACAACATTAATTATGTATATCGACAGCCGCTGGCTATGACCACATTTTCGATCCATCGATTTAGTTTTGAAAACCGAAAGTTGGCCCAAAAACACAGTTGCGATTTGGGCTGGGTCGTGTGTGATTTCGAAAGGCTAGCCATGTCTTAATAGGCTTTAATTGTCTCTAAAGCTGACAGACTTATGCTTAATAACCAGATGTGGCACTTGACTTGTTTACTTTAAAGTTAAAAATTACGCAGCATCCGGCAACAAGAGCAACAAATGTAAGCAAGCTGCGTGCAAAATCGAAGCAACATACACACACACGCAGAACGTCTCCAAGTTGACAGTCCCTCGCGTTGCCATCATCTCATCTGGAAGCTTGTTTTGCTTGCGTCGCGTCTTTAGCAAGTGATTTCAATTTAATTGACAGTCCTTGAACTTGACTTAAACGCAACCAGAACAACAAATAACAACCACAACAACAACAACAGTCGCCAGTCTCTCCAGTTGCTCTCCATAGCTAGTCATAAGTAGAACTCTCTGGACTGGTAACCTAGCTTTAGGTTTTTGTTGGCTTGCAAATAGCAAATGTGATTTATGTGTGCTTTACTTTTAGTTAATTTAAGTTAGTTAATTTACTAGAGACATTTATTCAATTTGTTGTTTAATTTTTGTTGAACCAATCTCAGCTTGGAAGTCAAAAGTTTGTGTAATGTTGAATGATTGCTTGGAGCTAAGGCCCAAGGTTGTCTTATCTCATGGTATATCACTTGTCGATCTTTTCTTTTCCATATCATATGCTTCACGGGCTTAGAGACTTTACCTTTAAAATACTATTAAACCAAACAAATCAGTTACTAAAACTAGTGTATCCACCGTTCGTTCCTTTGGCAGGCATGAGTCCTACAAAGACTCTTTAAGTTATCTGAATTAATGTTTAATCGGGTGATAAAGAACATAATTCCAGAGATCAGAGAATTGTTAGGCGAATGACTGCTTGCAGAAACATATGGGAAACGTTGAGGTGGATAAGAAGGGAGGAGCAAAGGAGAGCACTATTAGAGTAGGGGATAAAGTGCTCCTGAAGAATGTGGTGTTTCCCCACAAACTAACACCAAATTTCGATACCACGGAATATGAAGTAATAGAGCGAGATAAGAATTAATAAAAGTACTAGGGGAGGTCGAACTTTGATAAGGAATACTAAGAAATACAAAGTTTGGAGGCGTTTTCATTGGAAAAAAAAAAAGTTGTTCTCACTAAAAATAGTTTTTTGACAAATCGTTCCTATGACCGCTATATGCTATAGTCATCCGATTCCGGGTTGAAAAATGCAGCGTATATATACCTACAGACTTCGTGCAAAGTTTGGTGAAGATAGCTTTCAAACAAAGACAGACGGACACTCGGACGAATAGACGGACATGGCTAAATCAAGTCAGCTCGTCGTGCTGATCAAGAATATATACTTTCAGTGGTCGGAGATGCTTTCTTCAATGAGTTACAAACATCCGCACAATTTTATAATACCCTCTGCAAGGGTATAAAAATCAGATTGCAAATATATCACTTTCTTTTGGAAGATATTTAGTTAATTTCACTAAATTGGTCGTTTACTCCACCGTCCATTTTAGAAATAATTGCAAAAGCCGGCAGAAGACGACAATTGTCTTACATTCACAATAGACGAAAGTCTCTAAAAACGAAAAATTAGCTTGAACACTTTTGGATAAGACAAGATCTGCTCCACGAAAGTTTACAATCGGGGGTGTCCTGGAAATCTCTAGAGATTTTGGCTTCGGTTGGTTTGCAAATCGCTAGAGATATCGTACGAGACGTTTGAAACCAACCAAAAGAGATTTCTAGGACACCGAGAATTGGTTTTGGGTTGGAATTTGGTTGGAAGAGATTTCTGGGACACCGCCGAATATGAAATTTTTTAAGGGACACTGAAAAAGGGTACTTGAACTGCTCATTACAATAATAACATGTTACACGCAGAACAAAAATACTTTTTATATTCTGTACCAAAACACATTTCGACAAGAGACCCCCTTTTCTGTGCAAAAGTGGTAAGAATCAAAGAGTGGTTTTACTTTTCTTGTAGTTGTTTTTAGTATAAAATGCTTCAAAACTAAGACTCGTGATGTTTGTTTGTTCTAAAAATAGAACACCAAAACATAGCTGTGCGTCAAAGTCAAAGTCGATAAACTTTAAGTGCGTGTTACTCGAGTTGTGTTGCTAATAATTCGTTACTTTCAAAAGGAAAATGAAGAGGCACTTATGTACTTATATGTTTAATTAAAGCTGCTTCGTTTCTATGTCGGTTGAATGAATTGCAAGCTTTGACTTATGGTAAGCCGATAACAAATTTGAACCCCATAATACCTCTTTCAAATTTACAAAATAGGTGTTAAAATAAGCAATGGTTTTTTTGCAATTTATTTCAAATTGCCATTTTTGCGTTTTACAAGTAATTCATCGTTTTATTTAGCTAACCTCAGTAGAAAAAAAGCGATTTGTTTGAAATATAGAGAAAAGAATGAACAAAAAAGGAAAAATTTATTGCCGTTTTCAAGCATGTAGTTGACTAAATTGGTGCAGCCTCCCGTTAAGGTGCCTCGGTTGAGGTGCCTCAGTTGAGGTTGATGTTGCCTTGGGTTGAGGGCTTTGCGGTGCCTCGGCTTAGGGCTAGCCGTGCTAAAGGGATTAGCCGTTGGGAAGTCAATGTTTAATAGCTTGCAATTTATTCGACTTAATTATTTTGGATCATTTAAGAATCTATTAGAATCTTTTTGATTCATTTGACAATCATTTGACAAAAAAATTTTACTTTTTTGATTCAATTTTGTGAAGGAAGGAAGGAGTTATTCTTATATTGAATAGGTTTCACCAGACTTAGGATTGACGTATTGAATAGCTTGGTATATTTTACTTTCATTTAAAATAAAGACGATGAGGACAGATCCAAGATGCAAGAAAGGTTCAACTATCTAAGAAAAAGCAAGGTTCAAGCTAAAACACTGTGAATCATAGATTTTGAAGGGTTGTAAATTTTACCATATTAGTTTCCTTATTATTCTGAGGGTTACCTTAACTCGTCCCTTTTTAAGAAATCTTCTATTAAAAAAAAAAACAAGATTGATCTTCAAATATAATAAAGTAATATGATTGAACTCACACACAAACCAACACACACACTTTTAACCTGCTTCTTTTGTGTGTGCCCCAAAAGAAATTTCCCTTTTAATGATGCCAAAAGAAATTGGAAGAAAAAAAAACAACCAAAATTCTGAGAGAAAGAAAAATATTTCGAAAATGCCAGCTGAGGAAGATGTCTAAGCATTTATCTTGTGCGTTCTTCATTGGGATTGCTGCTGCTGTATTTTGTTTTTGGGCTTTTCAGGCGCCAGAGAAAGTGAAACATGTAATTTTTGTGGATCGCTGCAACAGCAGCAGCAGCCACGGCGGCCTACAAAAATCATACGTTGTATTGAGTGAAATCGTAATGAGTTAAGAAATTTCTTAAATGCCCCCCCAAACTCAAGAAGGAATGGAAAGGAAAGGCGAGGGCCGGCAATCAGAAAGCGCACACAGTGCACATAAAAAATAATGATAAGAAAAAATAAAACGGGAACAAGAAATACATTTCGTTAAAATCCAAAATAAATACGCGCAGATAAAGATACAAATGCAGATACATACTCGAGCAGCCCAAGTTGCAGATGTCTTTGCCTGCCACAAGACAAAAGCGAAACGAAAGCCAAATGCATAAATAAATGCTAAAGTACAGCATTTAAAAGCGGCCCAACACAACAATCAATAAACATTGGTTAATTAATGTAAATGTTTATACGCTCCTTTTTCTGCAAGCGAGAATTCTTACGGATTAAATATGAGTTTCACTTTTAACACAAAAAATTAAGTAAGCACCTACAAATATGTTTGTTCTTGGCAAAAGTGTTGTAAATTTCAATTAAATATGACCCATTTGGTGGGCATTATCATTAAGTTTAAGCAGGCATTTATTTTGAATTTTATTGAATTTATTTAGGAATCATTTGGAATATGCGTAGCATTTGTTTACTTATTCACTTTTTAATAAAATATCTTTAAAAATATTTTAAAATTATTAAGCATAAAAGTTCCTCGTTAGCTGCTCCTTCACAAAGACCTCTTTCTAGGTACAGGAACTACCAAAACAAAAATACCCAAAAGTGGCAATTCTTAAGTTTTGGTCCAGTTTGGCTAGATTTGAGAAACCTGCTTACATTATGGTCGCACATACAAAGACTTCTATCAACTTAGTAATTTATTTCATGTGTCGATTTTTGCTTCTATGATGTCTTGCAATTCCCAAATAGTCATAGCAATGCTGACATGAGAAGAAGCTAAGGTATTAAAAATAGAACCAATATGCAAACTTTAACCTTCGAGCCGGTAAGAACTTGCTGGTTTGCAAATCAAAAAGGTCGTTCATGGGGCTCTTGTGAGAAGCTCATTTTGGGGTAACATAAAGTTTTAACAAGTAAGATCACTGTTATCGAGCGCCCCGACTTCAAAATACCTTGTACCCTTTTGTTCGTGTGTTTTCATTCATTTTCTAGACAAATGAATCCATGCACACATACACGCACGTGCGCACTTACGCTCGCTTTAGCTGACAGTGGCTTTGTGATCCCTTTTTACCCATTTTTAGGGGTTACTGGGTATAATAAAGAGATATAGTAAATCTCGGTCATTTAAGAAACAACCTTTGGGGATTGAGTGATTACGAATATCGAGCTCAATTTAATCTTGGACAAACTCACCAACGATTTTAGATCAAATCGTACGAATTCATGGCCTTTTGGACAGGAAGAAAGTGTGCGGGAAGGATGAAAAGATCATTTATCTGTTCATGAGAAAATCCGGGATTGACAATGATATGTTTGGGATGATTAGAGTTGGAAGCAACAAAAGTTTGGTTAGAAAGGTAAAAATACATAAAGTTGTATTTTTGTGGTCATTATCGTTTGATTTTTCCTTACAGTTTATCTTTATCTGGCTCGAAAATACCGATGACATTTGATTAAACAAAGAAATTTTCAATATGACTTCTTTGACCTTTGTTATCTAGAAATAGATGACTCATTAAAACCAATGTAAACAGAAAGAAAGTCGGTCCGCCGATAACATATGTAATTTGATCTATACTGACGTGTCTAATGTGTTTTCTAGGTTTTGCGCAATCGGAAATTTTGCCAATTTCGCGGTTTTTGTGACCATTTTTCCGCACATTTCTTCAATTTAGAAACCTTCCAGGGCAAGCGTACAATCTATTCCCATAGTTTTAATAAAACCTGATGAGCGGAATAATTGAGCAAATTTCGCGGTTTTTTGACCATTTTCCGTCCATTTTTATACCCGTTACTCGTAGAGTAAAAAAGGGTATACTAAAGTCTTGCAAATGTATGTAACAGGTAGAAGGAACCATCTCCGACTCCTCTACTCCTCTCCGACCTATCTACAATCTCATAAAGATCGGATAATAAATGGAAAAGTTATAAAAGTTATAAAAAATGTTGCTTACTTTCTTGGACCGCATGCGCTGTTTGCTTACATAATATTGAAATGTTCTCATTAATGTTAAAGCTTTTTTCAACAAACATAAGGGAAGGCGACACAACATTAATTTCCCTGAGTAACGGGTATATCGAAATCGGGCAGTTCCGACTTTATCTTACGCTCTCGTTATATATATAAATTTGCCAAATGGTATGTAAAATGGTTTTTGAGATATTATCCCAAACGCCTAGGAGTTTCAGTCAATTAGTCCACTTTCAGCAGTTTCTATATCTATGATACCTTAAGTATATGTGCATAAATGTTTTTCTCTATCTTTTTAATAAAAGCAACGGTACATTTGTTGTTGGTATACAAAAGTGTGATCTTGTATTCTTTTTTTAGAGTGTCTATGCAAACCTTCTTTAGATCATTCTTAGTGCGTTATCTTGACTTTTGTGTGGTGTGACAGCATTTTCTTAGGAAATAAGTATATGTGCAAGCTTAGTTTTATATGCATTTAGCGGTTTGCGTCGCGATAATTTTATATATTTTGTTTTATTTACTGTATATCTTCAAAAAAATCGGAAGTTGACTAGTGAATGCATTTATAACATGAAAATATGATGCGAGAGGGGGTTTTTATCCTAGAACGCCTCTTAAAATGAATTTTTCAGCTGATGAGCGCAGATTAATAATGGGGCTCAAGATAAATGGCACTAAAATCTATTATATAGCTGCCAGAGTTATTAGGCATAAAAACGCGACTTCAAACTTATTGAAAAACCCATATTCTTGAGGTGAAATCAAAGGCGGCGGCAGTTCAACCATCATTGATTTGCGCTGCAAATGAGAAATTTGGTGTCTTGCGGTTCGGAAAGACATGTCTTGTAGCGAGACAAAGTGTCATTTAGGCCTCAATGAACCTAGAAGACGTTTTCATCAAGTTTTTACTGACAACAATAACGTTTCATTGACTTCCCGAGTGCATATACCAAAACTACTTCCACATCATCTGAATGCTCGTTCTGGACTTGCTGAAAGATTCATATTTTGGTAAACTGATTTCTACTATGTAATTTTTTCAACGAGAAACAGCATAATTTCGTCGGCCCAGAAGGCTGAAATAAATATTGGCGCGAAATACGACCACCAGGGGAATAACCGGCATAAGCGAACCACGGTGCCGGATATTTAATGATTTGCGTCGCTCTTTTTTATGCTAGAACGTCTCGGAATTGATTTATTCCAACTAAAACTAATGCCGAGATCTCTATGCAGTTTTTGGAAAGCGAACTTGATGTATTTGGGGATATCCTTCATGAGGATAATTAGAATTTTCAACAAGACCACGCCCCGATTCTCAATTAATTCACTACAGAAGCATTTCTTGTATCCAGAAACATTACGGTTTTGGATTGGGCAGCGAAAAATACTGACTTAAACACCATTAGGGACTTCTGGGAATCCTGTCTGACCGAGTTTTAAGAATAGTCGACAGTTTGAGACACTCAAGCAATTTACGAATGTTTTGGTTGCGGAGTGGCAACAAGTCAGCAAATAAACTCTTCAAAAATTGGTAGATTCCATGCCTGATCGCCTAAAGAAGGTTAAGAATGCAAATGGAAAGCACACTAACTAATAAATAATGATAAAAAGTGTAGTTTCTAAAAATTTATATAACCTAGGCAAAAAAGCTGACAAATGTAAAATGCACATTTACTTATTTCAAATTAATTTTTTTATTTAACTAAATATATTTTAAAAGCATAAGCAAATTGAATATTTAATGGCTTTTTATTGTATTCTTTTCATAAGTTCAATTGACTAAAAATTGCTTAAATCTCATTATATTCCTTTAACATATCATAATTCCTAAAAACATCTATGCACATATACTTAGTTCCCTGAGGTAGGCTTGCTCTCGATTTATTATACAAGTCTCCGGGTTCAATTCTATTTTGTGTCAAATTTTCACAACAATCGGACGTGTGGTTACAAAGATATGAAGGAAAAACAAAACAACATAAGTTTTGAAAGGTCCAAATAAGTAACGGTCTATAAGTCAAAATAATAAAATGGCAACTTGATCTTTCAAAAAAACCAATACACTTTAAGCTATAACACTTACAATCTGTAAAACATTTCCACTTTACGACCAATCAATTTTTTTATAAATTCGTTAAAAGTTAAGAATTGCTCTCCTTAAAAATAGAAAATACACACTTGTGCTGTTTTGCCAGAGAAATAACATATAACCACCATTTTGAATTTATAGTTTCGCTGTAGCTCTTGGAGTAAGAGCTTTGACGCCTGTAAATTTGCTTTAGAAATATTTTTCCTATTTTTTATAACAAGTTTTCACAAAGTTTTTCCAGAAAATCATTTTTAAAAAAAATTGCCTACTTTTAGGCTGGAGATCTAAAATGGTACAACATTTAAGCTCGATTTTCTTAAAAAAACAAAGCCAAACCGCGCAAAAACCAAACCTAGCTATTGTACAATATCCTAAGAAAATAATAAGACAAGTCGCTAGTGAACTGCGAACGGCACCCTAGACACTCATAAATTCAAGTAAAATAATCCTGAAAATTTAGATTTTCCGTTTCTTATGAAAAGTCGTACGAATGGAATATTTTTTATATTTTTTTTATTGAAATCTAGCTCGTATTCGAAAATGTAAAATCAAATACTGCCAGCTGTTTCTTTCCTAGTTGCGACTATTAATTTTCCATTTTTTGGAGCCATCTTAAGAAATTACAATTTGTAATGCTGCCATCCAAAAAACTAACTTGTAAAAGAATCCAAATTTTGGAATAAAATAGCTATAAGTATTCTTATTCATTACCGATAATCGTTTTATCCAGTTTTATTCCAAACAAAAAAGTGGCACTTTTGCCCAAAATATGGACCCACAGGCCTACTGTCCAACGTGGTGAATTTCCATAAAGAAAAGAACACTTCATTCAAATTTTTACTGCATTGAATTTTTAGTCATTCCTGCAATGACCGAATCGATGATGATGAGGAAACTGCTGGTCCTGAATTTTTCTTCTTCGGAAATAATGTCGATTTCTGACTTGCGTCTTCATCATCATGTATTGAATATGTTTTGTTTAACTTTTCGCCAACTTTAACTTCCGCCCCCGGCCTGGGTAAAATGCAATTTTCCAAAAAGATCTGTTGAAAGTACGTAACCATTCTCATAGCACCAAAAAGGGATATTCCTAGGGGTCATTGTTTACCCTGGCACGCACCTTGTTGCTGATGCTCCCCATTTATGTGAGCACAATTTGAGGTTTCTAAACAAGATCTGAACGATTTTTAAATAACTTTCAATACGAATGTTTTTTTGTATTTAATGTTTAATGTTGTTGTATTGTAGTTTTTTCTAGAAGAAGGGTTACTGAATTACCAGTTCTCTTCATTCGTGATAGTCTCACACTGAGTACCTTTTAGTGGAACGCATGGAATTTGATGATGATGTGAAATTGAAATTTACACTGGTAACATCTAACATCTTACATCTGTCAGTTGATGCTTTTAAAAAATGTATTGAAAATAAACTAATACAAAAAATATTTAAAGAAAAAATAAACTGGCATAAAATTCATTTAATGTTTGGTCAACAAAAGAGATTTGAGAAACATATGGGGGTTATTGAAAGACCGTCATGCTTAGTCTTCTTCTCAAAGTAAAGACTCTTCGAGTGTTTGGGGGACAACTTTCGACTACTCTACTGTTCCTGTCTTTTCTAACTTGATAAAATAGAATCAATCAGCTTTACTAGACAATTACCCTTAACAAATCTTATGCGATTTGTCTTGTGGGTTTTGTATTACCGATGCAGAAGCTGCTCGAAAATTCTGAATCAAAAGCAAATAACTCTTTTGTAAAGAAGGTGGGAAGATCTGCATTTTAGTCGGGATGTTTTTGCTTCCATGCAAGGCGATTTCAAGTGCTTTTCGCTCGACTGAATATTAAAACAAAACAGCATTTTCCAGATTT
>JAEIFV010001808.1:0-17336 GCA_018904265.1 Lordiphosa collinella | reverse complement strand
GTCCATTTCGTCCTCGCGATTGAGGATGGCTTGGGCGTAGGTTACCGCGTTTGGCTGTTGACAGGCAGCAGCTGATGCACGGACTGGACTTTGTACGGGAACATGCGCAGGTCTTCTACCAAAATTCGCCTTTAGGGACGACCGGCTGATGGCTAATAGCGAGGCAGGCGTCTAGTCGATGTTTCCGGCGACAGCTCGACATCCTCGGCAACAGCGTCGATATTCTCGGCCGAACGGGCGTCCAGGGGCCGGCCACTCTTGGCAACGTCTCGTGTGGTCCCATACTCTTCAAGGTTGGTGGCCAAACGGCGCAGTGTTTGCGCAGTCGGTGTAGGGCGGCCGGGGAATCTGCGACGGAATTAGCGCTGCGCCAACACCACAGACGAATTGTTACGAAAAAAATATAGACACGATTATTCCGCGTTCTTGGGGAGTATATCGATCCATGGATTGTTCACTTGTATTCTACATCTGTCTAGTCCACAAATGTCAAAACAGATCTGACTATGGCGGCTATTTGTAAAAATAAGAGTATCTTCCATAAGGTGACTTCTTTTGGCTCACCTTGTATATACTTTATGCTTCCTTCAATGCGTTACAAACATCCACACAATTTTATAATACCCTCTGCATGGGAATAATAATAAAAAATTAAATAATTACCAGCTTTAATTTTTGCATCGCTGAGTTTCGGAAAGATAGTTTTTAAGCAATCAAATACTATTTACAGCTGTTTTGATTAACTTTAAAGCGATTCCCTATTTTATTTCGAGCGGCGGCAGTAACATGTCACTACATCCAAAAAGAAAGTTTTTATTGGGATCGCTTCCAAATTTCGTAATTAACAGTTTGTTATGATTTTCCATGATTGCACTAAGCTTGGTCGAAATCGGACATCTATATTGTATAGTTCCCATAGAAAAGTAAGATCCAAAAAGTAGTCTTATTTAGAAAAACAAACTGCAAGGGCTTACAGAACTTCGGCCGAGCCGAAGCTAACTTTTACCGATGTGCTTGAAGGTTTGAATCTAAAATCTAAAATCAAAACAGTTAATGTCAAGTGCCTACTAGGCTGCCATCTCAGAAGGCTTCGTTTCCCATACGAGCATAACATTTCGAATTTTCGAACATTCAGAAAAATGTGACCGTTATAAATTGATACTTTTGAGCATTAAATTCATAACCAAAAGATCAATTTGATACTCTCTAAATTATATTGATACTAAAAAAATGATACTGGTTATGGTTTCAATTTGAGACAACGTGTAACAAATTGATATAGATACCAATTTTTTTGGGTGTAGTCTGCTTCATCAAAGGTCCATTTTTCAATTTAAGTATTTTTTCGTTTTCGGCATCTCTATCTCTCCTGTTTGTGCGCTTATACTGATTGCCCTGGTATCTTACTGGCTCACTCTTTCTTATCAAATATGCCGAAATGGTATGAAGTGCTGTTCGTAGCTACATGTAGGAAAGAGTTGTTTATATTGCTGTTTGGGATAATTTCGCTGAAGAAAGGTTTGCCAAATTACTAGTAGTTTAGCCGTTTCCGGCAAAAAACATTAAAAAATTTTTTAATTTTTCGATACTTTTGCAGCTTTGAAGCACTAGATGCCATTTTTTGGGTCAGTCGGTTAAGGACTTTTTTCCTCTTGTTTATATCTATAACTTTGCCAAAGATATATAAACATAATTCCAAACGGTTTATGTTATATTGACTTTATAAAAAGGGGCATTTTTCAAAATTTTAGGTTGGGGTGAAAATATGGTAGGTATCAAAAAAGTAGCTTTACAATGTGATGGGGTCGAGTCCTTTGGGGATATTTTTAATTTTGGGTATGTTCTTCAAAAATATCGGGGTGCGAAGGCGCAACCAGAAATTGACCTTCAAAAGGTAGCTCAGTGTAATCTATTCAAGGTGAAATGCTAAACCTTACTGAGCATTTTTGGTGTTGCCACATGTTACAAATCACGTCTTAGGTGTCCAAAAATGTACACTGAAAACCCAAATAGAATAAAAATCACCTCTTAGATATATCAATATTAAGTGTACTCTTTTATCAAATTTCGATGAAGTAAATTTGAGCATAGCTAAATCATATAAGCACAGTTTGACCGCCAAAAAAACAAAATTAATGAATGTTCAGACAAAATGTTTGAATTTTAAAGATGCAACACAACCTGAGCCACTCACTTAGCATATCTTGAGCCAAAAGTTTGTGAACTGTTTGAAATGTACCTCATTCCCAGCATGATTCGCATTGCCCCAATACAAATTTGACTGTAATTGGCGTGAAACTTACATGAACAAAGAAGATTTCTGCAAAAATTTTGTGATCTAAAAACTTTTCTTGTGCTTAGTTTAGTCTCCAAATCGCAAATCTATTGCGGAAGTGAAATTGAGAACAAGGCTATATATCAGCATCTGCTGTCCCCGAAAACATTTACTTGGTAAAGTTTGACACACCCATGTCCTGTACAGTTTCACATTCACTCGTGACCAATAACAATCTTTATTTTTGCCAAACATTTTAAAATATTTATCATGCGGCTGATGATTTATGTGATTGTCCGTATGTGTGTGTGTGTGATTGTGCGTTAGCAATGCGGAAAAAATACATTAATAAATATTTACTCGCTGGATAGCAAATTTGCCTAACTGACAGAACGATATGCCTCTTCCTCTCTGTTTTCCCCCTTTCAGCAACGAGAAGTTCTATACGTGCTGCGATGAGCCATATCTGGACATCACTTTCAACATAACCATGCGCCGGAAGACGCTCTTCTATACGGTCAATCTGATTATACCCTGCATGGGCATCAGTTTTCTAACCATATTGGTCTTCTATCTGCCATCGGACAGCGGCGAGAAGGTGAGTGTTGTGAACATTTTTGGTTGACAGATATTTTGTAATATATTTAATTAAAAGTTGAAAGACGACAACATTTTAAGCAGCAATTTGATGGTTTGAGAGGGAATCTATTAAGCTGACTTTGGGCAAATAATATCTCAATCTCTTGGCTTGTGCGCTTCTAATTTTCGCACAAGAGAAAGGAACCAACAGTTTAACGTCGAGTCCGAACGGCAGCTTGAGAAGCTTTTGCATGGCTAACTACTACAAAGCTGGCGCCAACAGCAGAGAGGGGTGACCGGGTGTAAAGTTAATGCAAAGAAAAACTTTTCATTAGATGTGCCGAGGCGGGATCGAACCTCTTGCACAGCGGTCGCGCACACTAGCCGCTGAGCCACCCGGCCACCTCACCCCGAAATCCGTTTGGTTTTTTAATTTTGGATGATCAAGTCCAGACATATCGTGTATGCCGCGAAGCTCCATTTTTGAGAGGAGCTCAAGGAGATCAGCTATAGCACTTTTCCCAATTATAATTTTTACGAACGAAAAAAGTTAAAATACAGGTAAAAGTTACCTTAAGGGGGTCTTCTCATTCAAAACCCGTTTTTTGGACCCTTTTTAAAAAAATTCTTATTTGAAAACGCAAAGAATAATTGAAAACTTTTTTTATTTATTGTATTACAAAAGGTTCAAAGTAAATAAAAAAATTTTTTTGCCTCGATACGAGGGCTGTTCAAAAAGTAATGAGACTTCAAAGTTGGTGGTGAAAAAAAAAGGTGTCGTCACGGCGGCCACGATTCCGGGTCTCCGGAGCGTCCGAAATAAAAAAAAAAACGGGGTTATAATCAGTATAGATGTAATTCTCGGCTGAACCTCAAACTTAATTTTGTGATTTTTTTTTGACAAAATGGCGGCCATTCAAAAAAAAAATTTCAATTTCGGGCTTTTTTTTGTAGTTTAGTGTAAAAAAGTAAATAGTAAAAATTTTTTTAAAATTATGGTCGAGGTTCAGCCGAGAATGGTGACAATTCTGCGTCGATTCCACTTTGTTTCATGAAAATCGGTTCAGTTGAACTGGAGATATCATGGCCGCCAGTTCGAAAAACGTGGTTTCGAGATAAACGCGTTTAAGGTTTGAAGTAATTTTTTGGAAAAAAAAAAAATCAAAAAATGTTTAAATGCAGTTTTAAAGAGCTGACAATGCTCCGACGAATTCACTTTGTTTCATCAAAATCGGTCCGGTAGAACCGGAGAAAACTTAACGCATAGGTCAAAATACGAGGGTTTAAAAAAAAGTTGCTGAATGAGAAGACCCCCTTAAGTTTGCAGTTGCTTGGGAATTTAGGTCACATTGGGTCACTAAAAGGACTATATCTCCTAAACTAATTCGAGTTTTCGAAAATCCTTTTGGGGGATATTTTTGAATATCCAAGCTATAAATAAATGCAAAAAAAAAAAGTCGAAAAAAAAAGTTGCTCAATGAGAAGACCCCCTTAAAATGTGTACAAATTTTTGCGTTAATAAATTTAAAGGTCTTGTCAGGAAACATGTTTAAAATTGGCTTTTTAATTAACTGTTAACTGTATGTAATCCCTTAATAAGGGATTTATTCCATATTTGTATTTAGAAGCTACCCCATTTGGTCATATGTATATCTGCAGTGCGCGTTGCAAATGTTTGCCATGTTTTGTCCATCTCTATCCCATTTAGTTACATTTCATGGACTCCCATCCCTAATAACTACCTAACCGAGTACTCAACTCGTTACAGTAACGAGTCACAAGACCAGGCGAGTCGTGTATAGTTGAACACGCTTCAGTCTGTGCTGAGGTGTGCATGAGCACAGACCTGCCTTATCTTAATTTTCTTTTTTAATTTCCTGACTTTTTATCTATCCCCTTGTGATCCAATTGCGAAGGTCTCAGCATTCTGTCGTTCTTCGTGATGAGAGTCCTGTGGCACAATCGCGACGGTTCTATCCTTATGGTCGGACTTGACCGACTTTCTGTTTTTTTTTTTTTTTACTATATTTTGTGTTAATACTTGTGATTTGAGCCATCTCTTTCTGTTGCTGTTGCTCCTCCTCTTGGGAATGTCGCTTTTCCCCACCAGCGTTTCAGATATATGAAGACACGCTCTTATCAGTGTTTTTCAAGATGCCGAAAGATTTGTCTTTTTGACCAGTTACAAAGTTTGGCTGGAACTTCAAAACCAGCTGGTACAATTCACTTTGAAAATCTACTATTTGTATGTCTGTAGATGCAGTTCTCAAGATCGACTCTGCTGTTGATGAGGATGTGGAAATTATTAATATATTTTAGCGAACTAGTCCCTAATGACCGCTGTCGATTCTTTTGTAACGAGCCAAGCATCGATCACCAAACATCTGGCGACCAGCCTATAATAAGTTTCATCTCGAGCTCTCTACCAATTGGTTAGTTTTTTTCGTCCGACTAATAAAGAACCTGAACAGTGGAACTGATTGGAGGATTGTTCTCATTTGCGGTGTGCTCGACTGGGATTGCTTGCAGATTGTTCTGGTTGGCAAAGCTTGGCTTGAGTCCGCCGGAGGCATAACCCCTTTTCCCTCCTTCACCTATATAAATTGGCTTAACCTCTTTTCCCTCCTCCACCTATATAAATTGTTTACCGCTCGACCAATCGCACCTCGACGGAGTCCACTGGATATAGATGATGCTTTTTCTGTCAATTACATACACTTGCACTTGCTTGGTTTTACTTTAACACGTTTTACTTTACCACAATGTACGATTTAGAAGAAGAACAAGAAAATAGCAAAAGCTGACCGACGATATGCAAAAGCAGAATTGACCCGATGTTTTACCACATGCTGCACAATTTAAAAGAAGAAAAAGATAATGTTTGGTTAAAATGGGATATGACGATGACGATTCACGTTTCAGAATTTTCCGCCTCAGCGACGACGCTTGTGGCGTTTGCTCTTGGTCATCTTGCAAGCCTAGAATTATATAAAAAAGCTACATTAATGAATTATTTATGCACACTTTGCACTGTCACTTACCTCCTGAGATACATTTTCGTGCAAGTCATTTAACAGAGGGGTGCTTGAATTTTACGCCTTCTCAGAAAAGTGCCAAGAAAATCTAACATCGTGAAAAGGACGCCTTAAGATTCCTTCTTTGCGTTACAAACATTGATCAAAAGTTCTCTGCAAAATTAAAAAAAAAAACTGAAACAGTACCGGTACCATAGTTTCGGTTTCGATCTGGTTCTATCGGTTCCAATATTAACGTAAACGGTATTCTGTTCTTAAACAAAAATGTGAAACGGTTCCGGTTCCGGTATTAATCCCTGGTTTAATAAAGGGTGATTTTTTAAGAGCTATAGGAAAGCTTAAAAAAAAAACAAGAGAGAAAGTCGGTCAAGCCCGACTATAACATACTCTGTACCTGTGAAGTGCTGCCCATCACCGTTGCGACCGGTGCTGCCCATAATTGTTTGTTTTCCTTTTAACTCGACAACCAGTCATCCGATCTTTACCATTACTTTGGCGGATCGATAAATAATCCTGATTACTAAATATGTCCAGAAGGAACGAACCTTCTATCTATAAAACTGTGGGAGATATTACGTGTTTTTCAATTTGCGGGGGCGGGAGGGGGCGTGGCAAAAATTGAAAATAAACTTGATCTGTCTGGAAGTATAAGAAGCATAAGTCCCATACATGTCAAACCTCTATCTCTTACCATCTCTGAGATCTGTGCGTTCATACGGACAGACAGACGGACATGGCTATATCGACTCGGCTGTTGATGCTGATCAAGAATATATATACTTTATAGGGTCGGAGATGCTTCCTTCTGGCTGTTACATACTTTTGCACAAACTTATTATACTCTATGTACCTTTGGTACAGAGTATAAACACAAAAAATTCAGAAAAATGCATGAAATCTTTATTTGAATCGATAGTACGGTCCATATAATTTAATGTTTGAAGATTATTTCACGCAAATGTTGACCGTGACTGCGCCTCAAATGGTCCATCCGCTTAGTCCAATTTTGGCATACTCTTTCCAACATTTCGGCCGGTATCTCACGAATAATTGCTTCAATGTTGTCTTCCAATGCGTCAATTGAAGCGGGCTTGTCTGTATAGACATGAGTTTTAACATAGCCCCACAAAAAATAGTCTAAGGGCGTTAAATCGCACGATCTAGGCGGCCAATTGACCGGTCCCGAACGTGAAATAAAATGTTCACCGAACTCGCCTCTCAATAAGTCCATTGTTGCGCGTGCTGTGTGGCATGTGGCACCGTCTTGTTGAAACCACATGTCATGCAAGTCAAGCTCTTGCATTTTGGGCAAACAAAAGTTGGATATCATCTCACGGTTTGCATCATCTTTGAAGAAGTACGGTCTAATGATGCCACCAGCCCATAAGCCGCACCAAGCTGTGACTTTTTCTGGATGCATTGGTAGCTCTTGCAATGCTTCTGGCTGATATTCACTCCAAAATCGACAATTCTGCTTATTTACGTACCCATTGAGCCAAAAATGAGCTTCGTCGCTGAACACAATTTTTCGGTAAAAAAGTGGATCTTCGGCCAACTTTCCAAGAGCCCATGCACCAAAAATTCTACGTTGCGGTAGGTCGTTCGGCTTCAATTCTTGCACCAGCTGTATTTTGTGAGGCTTCACACCTAAATCCTTCCGCAAAATGTTCCACGTTGTTGAGTAACAGAGGCCAAATTGCTGCGAACGGCGACGAATCGATAATTGATGGTCATCATTAACACTGGCCGATACAGCTGCGATATTTTCTTTAGTTCGCACTCTACGTAAGCGTGTTGGTGGTTTAATGTCCAACAATGTAAATTTGGTGCGAAATTTAGTCACAATAGCCCGAATAGCCGCTTCAGTGGGTCGATTAAAATGACCATAAAATGGAAGAAGCGCGCGATTAACTTTCTTAACAGAGCACGCATTTTGATAATTAAATTCAATAATTTGCAAGCGTTGTTCGTTTGTAAGACGATTCATGGTTAAATTATAGACCAAACTGAAGATGTTTGACAGTGAAACAAAACACGAAACGTGCGTGAGCTGTTTAAACCAGTGTTGCCAAAAAGATAATAGCTAAAAAATCACCCTTTACATCTAAAAACAAATTTATTTAACAATAACAAAAAATCTAGTTTCATTTTACCACACTAAAAACTCGTGGCGAATGGACAAATATTTTAAATATGAACTTTCATAACGATCCTAATTTTCAGCATTTATTGCCAAAACTGAGGTTTAAAGTAACTTTTCGAAATTTTAGTTTTGGCTGAAAAAGGTTTAAGTTTTCCATAGTGAACTAGCAGTCGGCACATCTGGGCTACCGCACACGAGCTGTGCCCCATTTTACAATTTGACAATAATTTATTGCCACCGACACCCCTCCCCACCCCTTTAAAGTGGTTTTAATTATAAACACAAAAATAAAAAGGCAAAGATAATTTTGACCAAGTCGAAGCTTTTAGACCCTGGAACGAAATTGGTGATTTCTGTCGCTTGGTTTTAGATTTTGCGTAGGATTCTTCTCCAAACAAATTTCTATTGAAAGAGCGGCGGCAGTAAAAAAAAAACCACATAAAAGTAATTTCACACTTAAATAAAAACGAAAATGTATTCCGACATAATTCTTGTCGATTTGCCATCATTTAAGTTTTGGGTAAATAAAATTACATGTTGTATTCAATTTCCTCCCTTTGTGCGATGGGTCAGCAAAAATGTCAGAGCAAAAAAATGAAGCGAATTGCGTTGAAAACGTCCCAACGAAAACGGCATAATGCATAAATATAAATATTTACATGCTGCTGGTGGTGCTGCCTACTGCCTGGGACTTATGAATAAATTACGGCCAATTTTCAAAATAAATAAAATGCAAAAATAATTTGTGTGCACACGCGGTTTGCGGCTTGAGGGCAGCGCGGGGAAAAGCATAATTTGTGTAATAAATATTGACGGTGGCTATAAGCAGCAATGTCCCATTTGAGTGGAACTCTCAATGGGACCTAATAACCTCAGGTGTGTTAGTAGAGGGGCTGAGCCAGGATAATCTAGATGAAAAAGTGTAAGTCAATTTAACAGAATACGCTTAGGGGAAATGGGCACTGTTAGAACTTGTTTTACAGTTCTCATATTCATACTCATCATATATTCAGGAGTATTCCTATGTGAAAACATCATCATTCTGATAATTTGGCACGATTAGAACTAACGAGAAATAAAAGTTGGGCAACTAATTAACAACACAACTAATTGTTTAAAAAAACACTTCCTCGACTAACAAACACTATTACGCACATTAAACTTTTATGTGCTAACACTTTTGCTCTCTTAAATCAACTTATTAGACACTCAACAAACACATTAAATTGCAATTGCAATTGCAATTGAATGACACGCACGCAACAAAAACTAGAGCTCACTTTAAATTTAAGCTAGCCAATTTTCGACTAAACAATTTTCACCAATAAATTGATAAAAATAATTTAGCAATTTGCATCGTGAATATTATACTAACAAGTGTATTCAATTTTTTTAATTTTGAATAATTTCGTTTACCCACAAAAATGAAGCATATCCGTTTTGGAAAACTTTGCTATTGATAAGCTTTTAAAATATGTACCAAATCGCTTAAACTAGAATTCTAAGATTTAACATAAACCTTCAAACCGATTAACTTGGAAAGCTCGATCCCAAAGAAGGCGCAAATTTTTCACTGAAAAATATTTTTCCCATTCAATTAACTTCAAACTCGGTTTTAAGGCAACGCACATTGGTCGGAAAAGCCCATTTTATACCCTTGCAGAATTTATTATAAAATTGTCCGGATGTTTGTAACGCACAGAAGGAAGCATACATAAAGTATATTTATTCTTGATCAGCGTGACGAGTTGATTTAGCCCTGTCCGTCTGTCCGGTTGTCCGTCTGTTTCTATGCTATCTTCTCCGTCAGTTTTAAAGCTATCTTCACCAATTTGTCGGAACCAGCCGGATCGAATGACTATAGAATATAGCTGTCATAGGAACGATCGGTCGAAAAACTTGTTTTAGTGAGAAAAACTTTGTTGTTTTCAATGGACACGCTTCCAAACTTCGAGTTTGCTATGCTTTTCCATCATTCCACTAAATTTGGTCGAAATCGGACATCTATATAGTATAGCTGTCATAGAAAACTATAGTCTGAAAAGAAGTCTTAGTTAGAAAAACTTTTTTGTTTTCCATGGAAATGAGCTAAAAATCAACATTTATATATTTGTTATGTTTTACACAATTCTACAAAGTTTCGTCAAAATCGGATGACTATAGCATATAGCTGCCATAGGAACGATCGGTCGAAAAACTAGTTCTAGTGAGAAAGACATTTTTGTTTTCAGTGGAAACGTTCTAATCATTGGCATATACTTATTTAATATACATTTACACAATCCTACAAAGTTATATCAAAATCGGATGACTTTAGCATATAGCTGCAGTATGAATGACCGGTCGAAAAAGAAGTTCTAGTGAGAAAAACTTGATTGTTCTCAATGGGATCGCCTCCAAATTTCGTAATTAACAGTGTATTATGCTTTTCCATGATTCCACTAAGTTTAGTCGAAACCAGACATCTTTATAGTATAGATCCCATAGAAAAGTAAGGTCCAAAAAGTAGTCTTAGAAAACTTTTTTGTTTTCAATGGAAGCTGCAAGGGTATACCAAACTTCGCCCGAACCGAAGTTAACTTTTCTCTATTTTTTTGCCATAAAGTCCAAAAAATACAATTTGTTTTTTTTTCGTGTTTGATTTTTTCTTCATTCTTAATATATAAGCCAGGTTAAAAATACCCAAAAATATTTCTTGGTCCATTCCTGTGGCTGATTCAGGGTTGCAAAGTCCCCTTTCTATCTAAAGCCTGTCACGTGTTATATTTGCTAGAAATAATTGGTTGTGTTTAAAGTAGTGGCATTTTCACATATTTTAATTTAATTAAAACTGAACACAACTGAATCTCTAATTAAACAAACACTTAATTACACAAGGCAACAAGATTTGACTTTTTCCAGTATTTTGAAGGGTTGGTAGTGATTCTCGATGATTTTCGTGTGCTAAGCAAGACTGCGCTTTCAGAAATTGTCCATCACTTCGAGATTTTTAGTAATTTGAGCTTAAAGTTGCTAAAAGTGCCCCAAAGTATACAATGTGTGGTAGAGACTCTAATATGTTTTCGTTTCCTAAAAACAGTAAAATTTGCTAGTCATATGTAATTAACCAGCAACAAAATTTTAAAGAAAACCCCCTGTTAATGCTTAAAGAGAGGCGATTACAATAAATTTCATAAACGAAGGCCAAAAAAGGAGTGATTTGTGTGGTTTTTTTTTTACTATTTTGTTGCTGGATCATTACGAATGACCATCCTTCTTTACTGTTTTTAGAAACAAAAAAATACTAGAGTCTTTATCACCCATTGCATACTTAGGGGCACCAGCAATAAATAGGATGGTATCAAAGAAAGTATCAAAGAAAGTCCAAACAATAGAATGGATTCCCCGAAAAACGCTCCTAAAAAGGGTCAAAAACAAAATTCATCTAGAATCTCTACCAACCATACAAGATACTGGACCTTGTTGCCTAGTGTTATTATTTAGACGGTCAAATATGTAGAGGCGAAGATCGAACGGTCAAAAATATTTTTTTGTCGCATCTCGAAAGCAAAGATTTTTAATTGGATTCCCACTCACAAATGCTTAAGCAGACAATCGGTTCAAAAGTGTTTCACCTACACCTTTCGATTAGAGAATTGGTGTTTATGTTAATAATGTGAGTGTTAGACGTTTTACAAGTCTCAGAATTTAGTTAAGCTAAGAACTGGAAATTTGGTGTATGGGCTGGGAATTCGTAGTTTTCCCTATGTAGAACGGTTAATATCGACTTTCAGCCAGTTGTACCATCGGTACAGAGTATAACAACCGAAAAATTCACAAAAATAGAATATACTAGAAGCAATTTATATGGCAGAACAACGTTTGCCGGGTCAGCAACGCAAAGCAATTTAAAAACAATTTGATAACCCATCTAAACAGACAAAATTAGTAAAAGACTAGGTAATCACTAATGTAAAAATAAACAAGGAAGAAAGTCGGTCAAGCCCGACTATATAATACTCTGTACCAACGTACATAAATTTTGATGCTACAGGGGCAGCGGTAAACAGCGCTACTAATGCGCTGCTGCAGCATACACTCTTTTGATCATATCTCGAGAACTGTTGATCCGATCTTTATGATTCCTTTGGGAAATCGATAAATAATTTTGATTAGAATATATGTCCAGAAGGTTCGAACCTTCTATCTATTAAACTGTGGGAGGTATGACGTTTTTCTCAAATATATCGACTCGGCTGTTGATGCTGATCAAGAATATATATACTTTATGGGGTCGGAGATGCTTCCTTCTGGCTGTTACATACTTTTGCATAAACTTATTATACTCTGTGTACCATTGGTACAGAGTATAAAAAATAATCAATGTATAGAATAATTTAGATAGGATAAATATTATATAAATTAAAATATTACTAAACAGTCGTGACTAACGCAAAAATAAGTACACTGTATTTGTAGCGTTAGGATATTAAATCAATAATAAATTACAAAATTCAAATATTGTCCCCAAAAAAATAAACTACAGCTTTTTGTTTATGTCAAGTTTCTCTCTTCTTATTACCAAACTTTTGACCAGCAACCGATTAGTCAATACGTGCTTTAAGTTGGTGAACCAGAACTTGATTCTCTTTTCAAATAATCCAAAAAGTAAGTGTGGCAAAAAAAATCTTTAATCACTTGACTTTTTGCCCGAAAAATGAATTTAAAAAAAAATAGGGGAAAGTTAACTTCGGCTCGGCCGAAGTTTTGTATACCCTTGCAGCTTCCATTGAAAACAAAAAAGTTTTTCTAACTAAGACTACTTTTTGGACCTTACTTTTCTATGGGATCTATACTATAAAGATGTCTGATTTCGACCAAACTTGGCAAAGCATAATACACTGTTAATTACAAAATTTGAAGGCGATCCCATTTAAAACAAAAAGTTTTTCTCACTAGAACTTTTTTTTCGACCGATCATTCATACTAGAGCTATATGCTATAGTCATCCGATTTTGATAAAACTTTGTAGAAATTTGTCCAAAGTATATAAAATAAGTGTATGCCAATAAAAAGGACGTTTTCATTAAAAACAAAAAGTTTTTCTCACCAGAACTAGTTTTTCGACCGATCGTTCCTATGGGAGCTATATGCTATAGTCATCCGATTTCGACCAAACTTAGTGAAATCATGTGAAGGGATAGTAAACTGTTTCTGTGCTATCTCCTTCGTCAGTTTGAAAGCTATCCTCACCAAACTTTGCACGAAGTCTTTTGGTACAAATACGCTGCACATTTGTCGGAACCGGCCGGATCGGATGACTATAGCATTTAGCTGCCATAGGAACGATCGGTTGAAAAACAAGTCTTAAAGAGAAAAACTTTTTTGTTTTTAATAGAAACGCCTCCAAAGTACGTATTTCTTAGTTTACTATCCCTTCCCTTGATTTCACTAAGTTTGGTCGAAATCGGATGACTATAGCATATAGCTCCCATAGGAACGATCGGTCGAAAAACTAGTTCGAGTGAGGAAAATTTTTTTGTTTTTAATGAAAACGTCCTTTTTATTGGCATAAACTTATTTTATATATTTTGGACACATTTCTACAAAGTTTTTTCAAAATCGGATGACTATAGCATATAGCAGCAGTATGAATGATCGTTCGAAAAATAAGTTCTAGTGAGAAAAACTTTTTGTTTTAAATGGGATCGCCACCAAATTTCGCAATTAACAGTGTATTATGCTTTTTCATGATTTCACCAAGTTTAATCGAAATCAGACATCTTTATAGTTTAGATCCCATTGAAAAGTAATGTCCAAAAAGTAGTCTTAGAAAAACTTTTTGTTTTCAATGGAAGCTGCAAGGGTATACAAAACTTCGGCCGAGCCGAAGCTAACTTTCCCCTATTTTTTTGTTAGTTTTGGTCACAACTGGCATACGTTCTATGTTGACGCAATATGTGGTAGCATATGCTGAATTACTTACGTCGTCAGTCCGTCGGGGCCTATACGCTAAAAGGCAGAAGCAAAATGCTCCAAAGTAGACCAACAAAATCATTAGAAAAAAAAGACAAACAAAATACAGCCACCAGCATAACGTGCTCGTAAATAGAAGAAAACAAGGCGGCTGCCGACTTTTCATTAATATTTTTTAATTCAGAATATAAGAATAATTAATATTTTTTGATTTAATAAAGAATAACTTCTAAAAAACACGAATTATTGGACGTATTCAGCAGATAAATAAGATTTACGATTACTGATTAACGACTTGCAATTTCTTGATAGATCTCTGTTGAATGACACTGAATGCTGAGTTAAGGTTATTCTCTGGCTTATAACATTTGGTAAAAAATATATTGTCACTATTTTTGAGGGCTTTTAACGCTGTAAGTTCTGCAGTTCGTTCTCAATTTTGGCGTTAACAGTTGGCCGTACAGACGATAAACTGTCTCACCAATCATGATTACCAAATTTATCAGTCGCAATCAGCAATCACTGTATTTACCACTTAAAATTGGCATTCATAAATCAGTAATGAATACGCCCATTAACTTTAAAACGGGAGGCTCACAACACCCCACAAATTTTCAAAATGTCAAAAAATTCCATTTTTTTTTTAAATGATATGAAAAAACCCAGCAATTTTTGTCAAAAAACTAATGATGAGCAAAGTTACATGCATTTTTTAACTAAAATACAAAATTTACTGAATGAAAAAATATTTATTTTTGGCGAAGTTATGTTGGAAAAACCTTACTAAGATCACAACTCACCATCTTCCCCTACTTTAAATTACATTGGAGTCTAACTTAGCCCATGTGGCAGTTGCTCGACTCCTTCCTTCTCAAAAATGTTGGATCAACTAAAACTATCAGGTCTGTTCCCGTTTCCGAGTGGAATGAAAAAGTAAAACGATCGCAATTCCGAATCGTTTTCATTTTGGTGTTCCCGTTTCCGAGGGAAATAGAAATCGATTGTCTTTTCGAATGAAAGTTCGAATCGTTATCGAATCTTAATTCAGCCATAAGGCAGCCTTGACAATTTCGATCAGCACTGCGCATGCGCTGATTCGGAATTGCGAACAGCTCGGTTTCATTTCGATCGTTTTATTTTCGTCTACATGCAATTTCTGAGGAACAAATTTAACAAAAATGATTTTAATTCAAATTGAAGGCTCGTTATATCTATAGATACTTCAAAATCTTCACAATATTTGACATGTTAAAATAAAAATACTTGCAAGATGCAAAGAATCACAGTTGCCAAGAAAATTGGCATTTACTTTTCATTCCACTGACTCTTAGGCAAAACTTTTGAAACCGAATAACTTGATCGTTTTTCGGAAACGGGAACAGCTACCAATTCCGATTCCGCATGATCTGATCGAAATCGAAAACGGGAACAGGCCAGTATGACAAGTATCTAGGCGCTTATCTAACCGCATGTATATTTTTCGAAGCGATTCGAAGAGTGTTTTTCAACGTACTTAACGGCGCTACTAGAAAATCTCTTTTAGCAGAGCTTACAAAAAAAAACTCACAAAGAAAAAACAAGGTAATTTACTTCAATATTCAAACTTCAATCAATTCCGTCGTTTCGTATACTGAGCTCCACGAATTGCTTCTCCCATAGCTGTCAGAGATGATGTTGGGTTCGCCAAGCAAGCGAAGAAAATCTTGCTGTTCATGAAGTGAATGACGAGAAGAACAAAGCAAACGCAAAGAAATCACCATACAAATTGAAATCAATTCTTGTTTAATTCCCAGAAAATAAAATGGGCACGAAGAAAGCAGGCAAATGAGCGTATGAAATTTTTTTTGCCAGAAGGAAAGAAAAAAAAAACCAGCCTGCCATACTTTATTGCCAGTTCAATAAAGCACAAAATGATTTGTGGGTGGACGGTGAAGGGGGGACGGTATTAACCGCTAAGCCCAGCTGTTGAGGGGTATCTGAGGAAGACTGAGGTGGAAAGCGCGCACACCTTATTTATGTCCGTCTGTCTGTCTGTCTGTCTGCCTGTCTTACTGACTGCCTCTAAGCTGCTTGTAATGAAGTGTGTGCAAAAAGTAATTAAATGTCGAAAATGAGACGCGCGATTTGAGCTACAGGAAGGGAGGATGGGGGGGATTTGTGTGTTCGGCATAAATTTTGATGCCTAATGATTTTATGATAATTAGCCGTAGTTTTGGGCCAGACTGGTAAAGCGATTAGTGGCGTTGGCTAATTAAGGTTACAAGTTGCAACAGAGCTTATGGATACCTCCGGCCTTGGCATGCAAATTTTGTTCATATCTTTGGTTTGAACTAGAAGCAGAGAGCATTGAGCTTGGTCAGTTTGAGGTATCATATAGGAAAGTGCAACATAAGACAAGAGACACAAGAAAGAGACCAGTGGGCACTTAGTTGTAACAAACTTCCATACCCGTTTGGGGTTCAGTAATAGATACAGCTCAAGTGACACAAAAATTGAACCAAACCAGATTGCAATTGTTCGTTATTTTTTTTAAAAAGCTCAATTGAAAAACGCAAATGTGTAAGGTCCAGTTTTTGTTGAATCCTCTGTGGATTATTCTAGGTCATTCCCCTCCAGAAATAAACAAAACATTTTTGTATTTTATTTGTTTTTTTTACGGGTGGACACATTCCATGACTGTTTGTTGTGCCCGCTATGACCATACACACACACACACTCACAAATATTTGCGCCTAAAAGCGGCACTCTGACTCTGGCACGTTCACCGCATTTGCGCCAGTTTCAGTTTTGCAGCTTTCAGCATTGCGATGGCATCGGAATTGGAATTGGAATTGCCAATTTACATGCATATGCGCCACAACGCACTTCATTCATGCCATTGCTGAGGCGGTCAGGGGGGGGGGGAGGTGTGTCTGTAGTTGTGACCCATACTAAGTAGCTGGACTGTGCTGCTCTCCTTTCTGTTTTTGTTTTAGTATTTTTTATGGTTCGCAACAATTACGTTTTACGAGCACTGTACAGCAGCAAAGTGTCCGGGGTGTTGCGTAACTGAAGGGCCTTTAAAAGGCGCGACAAATTCATTTACCACCTTAGTCTCAACCCAAATTAACATTAGCATAATAAATGATCGAAAGTTCGAGCCATAATCGGTTGGGTGCGAAAGCAAATGATAAGGAATGCTTCGACTCAGATGCAAGAGTAAATGTGAAGTTGGTTCGAGAAAAAGTGCTCCATTCTGTTTCCAGCTATGCTAAGATTCCACTCAGTCTTAACTGTCGAAAAGCAAGTGGGGATAAGCAAATTAAGTTGTGGTCCGAAAAGTGCTTTGTTTTCTTGTCTCGTAAGCCTA